>JAVJIF010007833.1:0-153707 GCA_038442645.1 Agave tequilana
CCCAGTCAATTGATTCTTCTAATGGTTGTTCGGGAGAAGGAATATATGAAGCTGGATGTTGGTAGGGTAGTTGACAATATGATTCTGGGGAGTTGTATCCCCTTGACTCTGTGAAGAGTAGTGATGATTATTCCAGTCATGTTTATGGTATTGGGACTGAGGCATGTAATGATTCGGATAAAACCAATCTGACACACTAGGTTGGTTAAAGTTATGATATGCCTGGTTGGTAATATCTAAAAAAGAGGTTGGGGTGTAACATAGATTACCATTAAAATTGAAAAATTGTTGTTATAAGCCATATCACACAAGAAATGTCAAACAAAAAAAAAAACAAACCAATTAGAAAACAAATAAAAAGAAAAGAAAAAAATCTAGCCTAAGTTAGGGTAAACCTTAGACCTAGACGACTCCTAACTGGTTAGACTATCCACGGGCGGTATATTGCCGAATCTGACCACAAGTTAATCGGCCAGGTAGGGGTAAGATTGGTGGGAGGTATCCGTGCTTAAAGCAACGGCCTAATTATGTCAAACCACCAGCCTTCGGGGTTTCGTCCCTCAATCCCCACCTTAGACACCGATTTGACAAGAGTCAAATTCAAATCAACTTCCCCCTTAGGTCAGTCTCCTATTGAGTCCGAGATGTCCCTAGGGCCAACGTCTACTCAGTCTTAGTTAGGCTTGGGTTAGTGAGTGAGGAGATTGTTTGTGGGCTAAGGGAGGGTAATGACTTCCCCACCTTATCTTGTTTATAGGACAAGCCCTTAAGATTGATTGTACAAAGTGTGCAAGATATAGAAAAGTAACATTCACAAGCAAATATCACCCAAGAATGTTTCTTAAACTATATGCTATGCATACTTTTGCTCCAACACTCTTCAACAGTAATATAAAATGTAAACGAATTAGACACGTGCCTAATGCAAGTCTAAACCGTTTTTAGCATTTACAAATATCATTTTACTGTTGAGGTTAAAAAGTAAGTACAGTGAGATAAACAAGAAAATAAATTGTTATAGAATTTTAGCTTTGCAATTTAGCCAATCTGCAAAAATACAGATTAGTAGTTCACTCAAATTGCCACTGGAATGAAGCAAAATCTGAGGGCTTCTGGGCTCTGCTTTCTTGAGCAGAATCCAGGGCCACTTATATATCCACTGCAATAAAATTCCTTGTTGTTAAATCTGTACACCAAGAACAAAGAAGAAAGTTAATCAAAAATGTAAATCTAAAAAGAGAATACTTACTGTCCCTCTCTGGCAATGGCGCCAAAATTTGACTGTGTTAGAACCTGCACACAGAAAATATAAAATTTCAGAACTTAAGAATAAAGACTGCAAGGTACTCAATACTACCACAATAGCAAGTGGCTATGCGGGTCATGATCCACAAGGAGGGACTAGCGATGGAAGCTTTTTAATAAATTCTCTTTTAGGTTACAAAGAATGGTTAAAGATATTCTTTTAGTTCTTAAAAAGAAAAGGAAAATAAATTACAATCAAGTTAGGAAGAAAGTGGTAGATTGAAGATGGGAAATAAAAAATGGATTATATACAAAGAACTTTAAAAGAGTGATAAAGATGGTTGGAAGATTAGGGTGATCTAAACTAAAGAAATTAAAAGAGAAGAAAGAAAACCTAAAAGAAAAACTTACCTGTTCTGGTTGATTACTTACCTGAAAACCTTGCATGTTTACTTTGCTTCGGAGGCGATCAATGCATAAGCCATAAGATCGAGCTCAGTCCCCATTCGCGTTACATCATCAAGACGAACAAGAATTAAATGATATGGAATCTTGAGGAGGAGAACATCATCATGAAATATCAGTGGCACTCATACAAACATAGCTATACTAATGCTTCTAGATTCACTTAGATATTCATCAAAATCAAAAAGAGAAAAAGTAGAATAGAAGAAGAACGTATAAACAAGAAAAGCATAAAGATGTTATCTTTGATTACTTATAGATACGATGAAAGAAAGGAGGAGGTTATATCGGTGTCACTCTCAACATAAGTCTCCCTCTTTACTTACAATAATCTCAGTCTAACCTATGTTTACAAAGAAATAAAAAAATTACATAAAAAGAAAATAAAAACCTACACTAAAAAGAATGAAAAACTAGCCTAAAATCTATCTCTGCTTGGTTGTTCCCCTTTGCCTTTGAGATTGCAGGTATTTATAGAAGAAATGCAGAGGTTAGAGGAGTATGACGATAGGAAAACTGGATATTTCTGAATTTGCATCCTCCCCTATCTCCAAACTTGATTTGATGTGGATATTCAGTTCTGATCTGTAACTTATTAGCGTGTTGATTACTGAATATAACTTATCAAATGATAGAATTCAAAATAGTGATCAACTTGAGAGTTGTATCCCATTAAGTCTTCTTTCTGGATCATCTTGAATCATTAGATTTGAATTTCGGTAGCGAAAGTTATGATTCAAATACTAAAATGTATTCAATTAGAATCTGAGTCAAATTTGCTTCATCTCATCTGTTGATCTTCTCTCTATCCATTTATCCCTTTGGATTTGGACTCTGAATTTGACGTTATCCTCGTTGATCTTTAGATTTAACCTCTTGATTCATTAAAAACTGAATTTAACCATTGAATTTGGGATCATCCTCCTCTAACAAAATAGTTCTAGTTAAATCTGAATTTAACTGATATTTATTTAATTTTATCCTCTTTCTCCCATGATTATCTTCTGCAAAATGGACATTTAAGACAAGAAATTTAGCAGATTTATTATATGATAAATGTGAAAATATAATAAAGAATAATGCAATAAATGTGTGCAATCACTCACCTACCGAGTCCGAAAATCCTAACAGTAGGACCGATGAAGCGCCGGAGTTGTTCGGGGTAGACCCACATTATCCCAAACGAACCCTCTGAATCGGCTCAAGCCTGCACCCATAGGAGAAGATATTGTTCAAACAATTCCTATCAAAAAA
Source organism: Agave tequilana (assembly GCA_038442645.1). Lineage (NCBI taxonomy): Eukaryota > Viridiplantae > Streptophyta > Magnoliopsida > Asparagales > Asparagaceae > Agave > Agave tequilana. The sequence continues at coordinate 2,965 of JAVJIF010007833.1, forward strand.
CATAGAGTATTCGCATGGTCTCCCACTAACATATCGGGAATTGACCCAAGGTCATCTGTCACATGCTCTCCATCCATGTAGACGCCAAGGAGAATGAACAAAGAAAGGAGTCGCACCATCAGCAACAAAGTCGATCGCCTACTCCAGGCTGGTTTCATCCGAGAAACATTTTACCCCGACTAGCTCTCTAAACCCGTCCTTGTGAAGAAAAAGAGCTGGAAGTGGATAGCCTGCATCGACTTTATAAAGCTCAATGAAGCATGCCAAAAAAATAGTTATCCCCTCCCGAGGATCGATCAATTAGTAGAGGCTACGGCAGGACATGAGCTCCTTAGCTTCATAGACGCCTATTCTGACTATAATCAGATCAAGATGCACCCATTAGATGAAGAAAAAATAGCCTTTACCACTGGTCAGGAAATTTACTGCTACAAGGTGATGCCCTTTGGATTCAAGAACACAGGGGCTACCTTCCAACGAATGGTAAAGAAGGTCTTCAAGGACCTGATCGGGAACACCACGGAGGTGTACGTCGATGATATTCTGGTGAAAAGTATACAACGCACAAATCACCTCCAATATCGATCTCCTTAGACAATATAAGGTGAAGCTCAATCCTGAGAAGTGTACATTCAGAGTAGCCTTCGAAAAATTCTTAGGATATCTGGTTACCCGAGGGGTATCAAGGCCGGCCCCAACCAGTTATCTTCAATCTCGAACATGAAGTTGGCCACCTATATGAGGGAGGTCCAGATGTTGAACAGACGTCTTACAACCCTCAATCGATTCATCAGCTGATCGACAGACAAATGCAAGTCATTCTTCTAAGCCTTAAAGAAAAGTGGAGCAAACTTCTGCTGGAATAAGGAATGCGAGGCGGATTTCCAGGGGCTGAAGAGGTACTTGGTCTCACCCATACTGTCAAAACCTTCCTCAGGAGAAATGTTGTATCTTTATCTCGCTGTCTCGGAGTCAGCGGTAAGCGGAGCCTTGGTCCGAGAGGACAAAGGCGCCCAGAAGCCGATGTACTATGCCAGTCATTCCATGAATGCCCTCAGACCAGATACCAAAGGCTTGAGAAGCTGATGTTGGCTCTCTTCATCATCTCAAGGAAGCTCAAGCACTACTTCTAAACCTTCCCAATCACAATCCTCACCGAGCATCCCCTGAGAAGCATCGTGAAAATCTAGAAAGCGACTGGAAGGATATCGATGTGGGCCTCAGAGTTCAAGTCCTACAGACTCAATACGAGCCAAGGACAACGATAAAAGGCCAGGTCCTGGCCGACTTCATCACTAACTTCACCCCAGGAACCATAGAGCACGCCGACCAACTCGAAGGATGGATCTTGAATGTTGATGGAGTTTCAAATAGCAAGGAGGCAGCTATCAAATTGTCCTCACCACCCGAAAGGATCCATCATCGAATAGTCATTTACCTTAGGCTTCACTGCATCTAATAATGAAGCAGAATATGAGACTGTCTTAGCTAGGCTCTGAGCGGCTATCACTCTCGGAGTCGCCGGACTCAAAGTCCACTGTGACTCCTTGCTGATAGTCAACCAAGTCAGTGGCGAACACATCGCAAGAGATTCTCAAATGGCAGAATATCTAGAACTCGTTCTCAAGTTGAAGTCCAAAACTCCTCGATGCGACTTCAAGTAGGTCTCTAGTCCGATAATAATCATGCCGACTCACTTGCCAACTTGGGAGCAGCCATGGAGTTCCAGTTCAGATATAAAATCCCCGTCGAGCACATCACTAATCCGAGCATTTAGCAACCAATTAGAGAGGTACTGCGCCTAGATACCTCACTAGGATGGAGGACCCCATCATTGCCTTCTTGAAAGATGAGACATTTCCCAATGACAAAGTAGAGGCAAGAAAACTCCAACACTTGGTTGCCCGATACATACTTCTCGGTGACATACTATACAAAAATTCTACTCCAGTCTCCACTCCGACCCATGTCTGAGATGCCTTGGCCCGTAGGAGGCTCAGAAGGTGATGCAATAAATCCACGATGGCGATTGCGGGAACTACATGGAAGGACGCTCCCTCGCCTACAAAGTCATCAACCAAGGGTACTACTGGCCCAAAATGTTCAATGACGCCAAGAGTTATGTAAGAAATGCTCACAATATCAGATGTTCGCTCCAGCATCAAACAGGCCGAGCTCAGACCTTCACACCTTATGCAGCCGTGGCCCTTCATGTAATGGGGGCTGGACATAGTCGGACCGCTCCCCCGAGCACAACCACAACTGTATTTCCTACTAGTAGCCACGACTAATTCACCAAATGGATCAAGGCAGTACCGCTTTCTGAGGTCAACGGGTAGCAGATTATCAAGTTCCTCTGACAGAACATAGTATGTCACTTCGGGATCTCCCGCACTATCATCTCCGACAACGGAACTGATTTTGCCAGCAAGCAAGTGGCCAGCTTCTGTGGCAAATACAACATCACCCATCGATTCTCCTTGCCTTATTACCCTCAAGGCAACGGTTAGGCTGAAATCAACAACCATACCATTCTCAACAACCTATGCAAAACCTGAACAAAGCTTAGGGCAAAAGGGCAGAGAAACTCTCCAGAGTATTCTGGGCCAACAGGACCACCAAACGCGTTCCGACTGGAGAAACTCCATTCTCGTTAGTATACGGAATGGAGGTGATCATCTTGGTCAACATCAGCATGCCGACACTCTTGGTAGAAGGAGTGGTCCTAGATCAAAATGACCCACTACTTCATCTAATGCTGGAACACCCGGAGGAAAGGCATCAACAAGCCCAAATCCACATCATGACTTATCAAAAGCAAATTCAGGCAGCTCACCACAAGAAGGTGATGCCTAGGGAATTTCAAGTCAGAGACTTATCCTGAAACACGTGATTCAGAGCACGCGATAGGAGAGGATCACGAAAAGTTAGGACCCAACTGGGAGGGTCCTTACATTATTATTGCTTGCGGAGACAACGGGTCGTACACTCTAGCTGATCAGGGCGGGAACCAACTCAATAAGCAGTGGAACTACTTTCACTAAAGCGATATTATGTGTAAGTCATGTAACGTTAATGAAAGGATTATTCTCTGCTATCTTAATCGCGTTTTTACCCAACTCTGATAGCTACCACAAGCATAATGGACATTCTCTATGGCCTACACGGGTCTTCACCCTGACTGCACCCCTCAGAAAGTCTCCTGAAAAAATGAAAGCTTTTCCACATCGATCCCTCAGAGCCAGCCTATAATAGGATATACCCGATGGCCGCCTGAGCAAATCTGCAGCCTATACGCATCCTCTATACCCTGACGACGCCCCTCGTGGAGCCACCTAAAAGATGGAGGCTCTTCCACCCTGATTGTTATGGTTCAGCTTATGATGGGATAACACCCTGATGACTGCCTGAGCGGGCCCGCAACATATACAGGTCCTCTATACCCTGATGGCACCCCTCGGGGAGCCATCTGAAAGATAGAGGCGCGCTCACGCTGGCTGTTCTGGTCCAAACTATAATGGGATAATACCCTGATGACTGCCTGAGCAGGCGCGCAACTATACGGGTCCTCTACACCCAGACGACACCCCTCGGGGAGCCACCTGAAAGATGGAGGCTCGCCCACGCCTGCTATTCTGGTCCAGTCTATGATGGGATAATGCCCTGAAGACTGTCTGAGCCAGCCCGCAACCTATACGGGTTATCTGCATCCTGATGGCATCCCTCGAGGAGCCACCTGAAAGATGGAGGCTCACCCATGCCAGCTATTTTGGACTAGCTTATGATGGGATAACACCCTGATGACTGCATGAGTAGGCCCGCGCCTAACTGGTCCTCTACATCCTGATGGTACCCTTCGGGGAGCCACCTGAAAGATGGAGGCTCGCTTATGCCGGCTGTTTTGGTCTAACCTATAATGGGATAACACCCTGATGAATGCCTGAGCAGGCCCACAGCCTATGCGGGTCCTCTACACCTTGATGGCACCCCTCAGGAAGCTACCTGAAAGATGGACGCTTACCCACACCAGTTGTTCTGGTCTAGCTTATGATGCGATAACACCCTAATGACTGTCTGAGCATGCTCGCAACCTACATGGTCCTCTACACCCTGACGGTTACTGCTCGGGATATTCCTAAAAGGCACAGTCTTGATCGATAACTGCTCGGAGTGCAACCTACATGGGACTCTACACCCTGACGGTTACCGCTTAGGAAACTATTGAGAGACGAAGTCCTGCCCGATAAAGCGCTTGGAGCATAGCCTACATAGGTCACTTTACACCATGAGGTCTCCCCGAACAAGTCTACAACCTACATGGGTCCTCTATACCCTAACGGTTACTGCTCGGGAAATTCCTAAAAGGCGCAGTCTTGACCAATAACTGCTTGGAGCGCAACCTACATGGGGCCTCTATATCATGATGATTACCACTCGGGAAACTCTTGAGAGATGGAGTCCAGTCTGATAAATCACTCGGAGTATAACCTACATGGCACTTTACACCATGAGGGCTCCCCGAACAAGTCTACAACCTACATGGGTCCTCTACACCCTGACGATTACTGCTCGGGATATTCTTAAAAGGCGCAGTCTTAACCGATTTCTGCTCGGACTGCAACCTACATAGGGCTGAAAAAATACACCTAGAGGGGGGGTGAATAGGTGTAAGTGCTAATCTAGGAACTAAATGCACTAAATGCGAAAGCTAATGCAAATTTTGCAAACACACTTAGTACAATCAACAAGTGTAGCCGAATTCCCCGTGAAGGGCTCTGGACTAACTCCTCTTGATTCCCCTTGAATGGGTTGAGGTGCTATGTGAAGCTCTTGTTGATTAAGTACAAGTGAGGCACACACACAATCAAGCCAAGCATATAAGGATGAATAGCAATATGAAATAATGCAAGGCAACACAAGCAATGAATGATATGACAATATGAATGAATGATGCTTTGCACAAAAGTAAAGAGAGAGAGTTAGAGAGACAAGTGGATCAAACGCAAAGGCTAAGATATGTTTCGAGGTTCGAGCACCTTGCTCTACATCCCCGCCTACACCACCGTGTAGGATTTCCAATCCACTATAACGTCCACCGAGGACTCCCACCGAGGGAACCTTCACCGAGAAGGATTTTTACAACAATGGAGTACCGAACTCTTCTCTCAAACAACCACCTCACAACCGAGGGGTAGGCCCGTAGCCAATACAACCAACAACCAACACCTCTACCGAAGAGGGTTTACAAACCAAACTCCACCTCTCACTAGAGGGAGCAAACCAATCACCCGATCACCTCTACCAAAGAGGGATACACAAAGAATAAGGGTGTACAACTAGTGGTTTCTTTCAACCACAAACAATCTCTCTTTTCTTTTCTCTTTTTCCACAAAACAAATGATCCTAATAGATTAGGATAGTATGATAGCTCAAGTGTGGAAACAAGGTGTTTTTGGAAACAAGCAACAAAGAAAAACTAATTGGGAAGTCTCTTGTGAAAGATAGAAAATGAAAGATCAAATCAAAATTCCAAAACCTAGTTTTCTTTGATTTTCCAAAAACCCAAACACAAATCAAATTGAAAGTTTAAAGCCCAAAACACTTTTGAAAACTTGTTTTAAACACTTTAGAAACCAGAAATTTTTCTCCTTGAAAATCTTAGCCAAAAACCCAAAGAGATGGGGTTTATATAGGCCAAACCAGAAACTAGCCGTTAGGCTGATGTGGCAGCCTGACAGGCTGACGGTCGACAGGCCCGGTCGACCGCCAACGGTCAGAAATGTGACTGTTGGGCAACCACGGTCGACCAGCCCGGTCGACCCAAACAAACAGAGAGCAGTGCTCTCAGCCCGGTCGACCCGGACGGTCGGACCGACCGTCCCAGTGTCTCCAAACGTGCACAGATTTGTGCACGTCGGTCGACCGGCCCGGTCGACCCAAACAAACAGAGAGCACTGCTCTCAGACCGGTCGACCGTCCCGGTCGACCGTCCCAAAGCTGCCAAACGTGCACAGATTTGTGCACGTCGGTCGACCGTCCCGGTCGACCGACTTCAGCCTAGTCGACTTGGTCAGTTGACTTAGTCGACTGGTTGAAGCCTGGAACAGAAATCTGGGTCAGAAAACCAGTTTTAAAAATATTTTGAAAATTCTTTTAAGTCTTTTAAAAATCCACAAAACTTGTTTTAACATTTTGTATTGAAACACAAACTTGTGATAAAAATTCAAGACATATATCAATCATATCAATTCATTTTTGAGTCTTGCAAATTTTATCAAAAACAAAACTTGTATTTTTATCAAACTTGATTTTTCAATACCTGAATAGATAGTCAAAATAAGTTTGTATAGGAAGTGTAAGCATGTATGTATAACTAGAATACATCTATTATACATATAAACAAATTAAACTTGTTTTGATCAATCTATTCATGAAAACCAATTCCAAAACATAAAAACGTGTGTGTTGTGCACTTGAGCATATCAACTATACTAAGCTTTACAAATGGATCTAAAACACACAATCTAAACTATGGATACCTAAGTCTTCTTGACGATCTTCATCTTCAAGTTGACTTGCTCCAAAACTCCATCCATGGGCTAGGCAATGTATGATCTTGAAGCTTTGGCCCTGGATCACTATGAAAAGCTTCTAAACTCCTTGTTGAAGCTAATCACCAACTAACATCTTGGTTAATGATCTGAAACTTAAAATCACAAGAATATTAGTAAACATAACTACATGAGTTAATCATCATCAAAACTAGGGTGGAAGGCCTTTGGCCAACAATCTCCCCCTTTTTGATGATGACAAAACTCATGGAGTTATATATGCATGGATTAAAGTTAAGCTTCAAAGAAGCTCCCCCTTAACTCATGCATAAACAAATAAAAATATATGACAATGAAGTTCATAAATATGTATGCAAATGTATGGAGATAAAACATATCAAATTCTTCAATTCTTTTTCTCTTATTTGCAAAACAAAATATATATGCATATCTATTGTTTATTTGTTAAGCATGAGAAAACTAAACACAAGTATGCATATAAACATGTATGCATCAACATGCATAAAACATATTCTAGAAGCTCTAGATACCAATTAAATTAATAAAACATTAATAAAACACTAGATGCTCTAGATACCAATAAGACTTAATATATGCAAAAACATAAGTATGCATATATAAACCACAAATTATTCTCCCCCTTTTTGTCAATCATCAACAAAGGGGTAAACAATCAAAACAATAAAATGAGGGGTAAAAACTCTTTCTCCCCCTTTTTGTCAATCAAAACAATGAAATAATGTTCTCCCCCTTTTGTCTAAAACAAAAACAAAGTCAATAATGGGTGACTATAACAACATGATATATATAGAAACATATGTCAATGAAGCATCTTGATATCAATAGAAAGTAAACAAAGATCAATAAATGTTATATGCTATATACATTCATGAAGAGGAAGACGCTAAGTTAGCTTCCCTACACATATGCATTACATGAAAGAGGGATGTTAAGCCCTAATTCACATAACACACATATGTAATGCATAAGAGGAGATGTGAAGCTCCCCCTACACACGTGCACCACACATAAAGAAGAGATGTTAAGCTCTTCAATACAAGATACACTCATCATGAATCTATATGCATATAGTCAATACAAGTCAAAACTTTTGTATTTTTTCTTAAAACAAAATTTTTAGATGCCAATTTAAAACACAAGACATCTTGAAATCAAAACATAGTATTTTTCTTTTTAAGTCATATAAACAATTGAAATGACTATTTTCTATCATAAAGTAAGGGAGTGGAAAACTAAATACCAATTGAAATATGAAAATCGAATTTTCTCCCCCTTTATGAAATACCAACACAAACTATGCTTAGGCTTGAAATAAAATACCAATTGAAAACTAAATCAATTGAATTGAAGTAGAAGCTCAGGTGTTGGGTTATGCTAGAGCTTGAGTAAACAAAAACTAAAATTTGTGATATTTTTGAACACAAATAAAACATATATGTATGAAAATTAGATACCAATAGAAATTGATACCATTGAAATTGAAGCATACATACATAAACAAATATATGAGTATGTCAAAAATGTCAAAATTGATACCAATTAAAAGAGTTCAATGATACCAATTGAATCAACAATAATAATCAAGTGTATATCTCATATAATCTACCACCCAATCATGGTTCAAGATTTAAATGATTTTCACTTGTAAAGCATACATGAACATGATCTCCCTTCCAACCGTCCTTGAAGGTAGGGGTTTTCAAAATAGATTTGAAAATAAGCTTAGTTTGAAAACTCTACCAAAATGAAGAATACCGTAACTAGTTAAATGGAAAATCTTTTAAACTAGTACGAAATCCTTCAAGCAAGGAATACAACAAAAATAATTTTTCATAAAACATGAAATCCACATGATATCAAACACTCAAGTCAATGAAGCATAAATGACTCATGAAAACAAAACACATGAGTAAATAAGAAATGTGAGTGTACAAATACAATGTGAAGAACATGATCATGAAAATATTCAATTAAGCTCAATTATTCCTTAAACATTGAAAACACGAAAATCATCAAAACATATTTAATCTTCATGGCATATGTATGTCAAGTACAAATTAAAATATACATACATATCTAAAACACAACGAGTCCACAAAATATATGCATGAAGGCACGTGGCTCAAAAAGGATAAAACATGTATATCTAATAGTTTGGACATGATAGACATATACATGAAGTTAAACAATTAAACACAAAGACAAGAAAAACTAAATCTTCACCAAAACAAATTTCATTTCAAGGTATATGTATGAATTGTCAACACAATAAGTTACATACATATACCTAAATACAATTGAGTCATATATAGATTTGCATGAAAGGCAAATGACTCAAGGGGTATACATGTATATCTTAAAGTTTGGCAATACAAACAGATACATGAAGTGAAAACTCATAAAACAAATCCAAAATGGAATACAAGTTTGAAATGTACGAATCATCAAACTAGACTATACTAGCACATTTAATGGGAACAAATAAGCATTCAACTCAAACATATATAGATTTATTTGTGGCCCACTATATGCACGAATATATACCTAGTCTTAATGAAAACTAATCTAAACATGTAATCAACACATGAAGTATAAAACACGATAAAATTAACATGATAAACTTAAACATGATTATTATGCAAATCCACATGTTATTAAACCTATGATAAACATGATAGCTAAAACAAACGGTGAGAACACAAAATATGGGTCCATATAAACATGGTGTCTCAAAATGTTAACATGTACGTCAAGGATTTAATAAACATGGCATTATCATAATAATCTACAAACAATAAAACATGCTATATATGATAAACATGGAAAGCATGTAAATAAAACGAGAGTAAAGGATTGTTACCAAACCCGAAGAAGCAACTCTCCTTGTCTCCAAAACGTAGTGGTCATCTCCACCAAACCTTCCCTTGAAAGTGATGCATCCAATTGATTTCCTTTAAGTACGGAACGCATCCACTCCAAGGTGTCATCACTCTCACGTCATGTGAGAGCCCACACCTACATCAAAAACACGAGGGGTGGTCTTTGGTACCCATACTCTTTTGGGTCCATGGGGGTTAGTACTTTTCTAACCCAAACAAAATTCTTTGCTAAATTTGAAACATGTAATCTATCATAACAAAATTAGCAAGGTGGCCCTTACGTCCACAATGTGTACAAGTATACACATGAGCATACATATGGTGATGGGTGTGTCCGTGAGAAGCATGTGTATGCCGTGGAGGGTGTGCATGCATAAAAGTTGGAACTTGTTTCTTTCGAACCAAGGATTCCAAGCGTGTGTGGTTCATGGCACATTGGTCATAGTGGAGCCCAAACAATCTACTCTCTTCTTTAACATACAAATATCATCATTAATCTTAGAAGAAGAGGTACATGCATTAGGTAGACTAGATGAAGAAGCTACACTAGCATGACAAACATGTGCATCTATATTATTTTGCAAAACAATATTTTCTTTAAACACACATCTAAATCATTAGAAATAGAAATAATTTTATTTTTCAAAGCAACATTCTCTTTTAAAACAAAATCAATTTTTGAAGACAAATTTTCATTTTTCTTCAAAATAACATGGCAATCATTTTTAGATTTTAAAAATTCATTTTCTTTTAGTGCAAGTTCCAATTGAGATCTCAATGAATCCCTTTCATTATAGACCTCAACCTTCTCTTGCAAAACATTGTTAAGTTTAGAATGCAAATCTTTATTTTCTTTTTCAATTCCTAGACTTTTCTTTTTCAAAACTTTATATTTTTCAATCAATTTTTCACAAACAATTGAAAGTTCTTCATTCAAAGCATGGTCATCATAATTATCACAAGAAGAACTAGAACAATCATCACTATCTAAGTGGGTTTCCGATTGTACCTCAAGGGAGTCATTCCTTGGATCATTAAGCATTGAGAACCGGATTCTCCACTAGATTCCTCTTCTTGTTGAATTGGCACTTGAAACTCGGAGGTGGTGGTTGTAGTCAACTTGTTCCACACTACAAAAGCGGAATCAAAGTTAGAAACACACATAAGATAATCTTTAGGTAATGTGCTTCTAATGGCCTCAAGGGCTTGTGCATTGGCCCCTATATGATTGCTATCACTAAGGAAGGATTCCTTGGTAATGGCAAGGTAAACCTTATGTCCTAGGGTTTGTAAATAAACGGTCATCCTAATCTTCCAAACATGAATGTTGGAAGGGTCAAACATAGGTGGGGTCATGAAAGCCATGGTAAACTATATGTGTGCAAACAAGCAAATGCAAACAATAGATTAGCAAGCAAATGGATCTCACTCCTAGGATGTTAAGCCTAATATCAGGAGCACTAGCTCTGATACCAATTGAAAAAATACACCTAGAGGGGGGGTGAATAGGTGTAAGTGCTAATCTAGGAACTAAATGCACTAATGCGGAAGCTAATGCAAATTTTGCAAACACACTTAGTACAATCAACAAGTGTAGCCGAATTCCCCGTGAAGGGCTCTGGACTAACTCCTCTTGATTCCCCTTGAATGGGTTGAGGTGCTATGTGAAGCTCTTGTTGATTAAGTACAAGTGAGGCACACACACAATCAAGCCAAGCATATAAGGATGAATAGCAATATGAAATAATGCAAGGCAACACAAGCAATGAATGATATGACAATATGAATGAATGATGCTTTGCACAAAAGTAAAGAGAGAGAGAGTTAGAGAGACAAGTGGATCAAACGCAAAGGCCAAGATATGTTTCGAGGTTCGAGCACCTTACTCTACATCCCCGCCTACACCACCGTGTAGGATTTCCAATCCACTATAACGTCCACCGGGACTCCCACCGAGGGAACCTTCACCGAGAAGGATTTTTACAACAATGGAGTACCGAACTCCTCTCTCAAACAACCACCTACCCCAAAGAAGGTCCAGAGAGACTTCACGGCTGCAGTTTCTCCGTCCGAGGACATCCCTTCTGGTGTTGAGGAACCGAGGGAAGAAGAGGCGGATGAGGATGATGCCCCCTTAGTCCATGCCCGCAGGTTGCGCAGCAGGGGCCCCAGGATTGTGGAGGAAGCGGAGCCTGCTGACAAACCCACCACCGCTGACGAGGCCGAGCAGTTCGAAGTCGACATAATGAGCGGAGGCGATGTTGAGAGGCCAGGGGTCTCAGCTCAGCCCGGGGCTTCCTCAGCTCACGAGAGGAGGGATGAGGCACAGCAACCGGGAGGTCGACATAATGGGTGACGTTGAGATTCCAGGAGTCTCAACTCAGCCTGGGTCTTCCTCAGCTCACGAGAGGAGGGATGAGGTACAGCAGCCTGGGTCTCCCAGTGTATTCATCTCCAGTGCTCGAACAGTTAACCCCAGCCCTACCACTGGGGTGTTTGGAGGCAAGGCTCCGGTTGCCGAGGTCCCTCACGTTGAACTGTCGTCTTCATCATCCGAAGAGGAAATCAATTTTGAGGATGAGGTCGACTTTGGCAATGAACCCGCTCCTCCTGATCCGAGTAAATTCTCGCACATCTCGGAGGAGGAAATATATGGGTGTGAGCCATTGACGACATCACCGCTAGCGGCAGTTCTTCCTGCTGAAGCTGCTGAAGGTACACTACTCGCCAAACTCATCCTTCTAACTAGGAGAAGGATTTTTGACGTTTTCTTTTTTACTTGGCCTCTTGTTGCAGGGCTTGTCATGGTTAGCGAGGCGTTGCTTCCTTCCAGATCGAGGAGATGATACAAGAACTGGCTCAGCAGGAGAGAGCTGAGTCTCCTTGTACTAGGGTGCTTCAAGAGAGGGCAATTGTCGAAGTCGGGGAGACCTCCACCCTACAGGATTCACCCAAGGACTTGCCACCTTTGGACCCCCAGCCAAGTAAGGAAATGTTGGTATAAATGTCTTCCTTTTGCTGTCATGGCTAATATTCTCGTAATTTTGCAGAGGGCATTGAGGAAGTTCAGGCAAGTGCAGAGAGCATTGAGGAGGCTCAGGTAGGAGGAGATTTGGCGGTCAGTGCCTGCCCGGGAGACCACACAGCTCAAGCCTCGGCCGAGGATTCTGAGGTCGAGCTCACTACCCTGTCATCGGCTGTGGAGGTTTCTACGGAGGTAGCACCCCCAGAATCGCCAGTGGCTACTCTTGCTCCTGCCGTACCCGTGGTCAGCCCGACTCTTGCACCAGAAGAGCCGACCTACATCCCCCACATCGTGATAGAAAGGGGATCGGGGATCACCTCGGGTGATGATACCATGGAGTTCCTGACACGCCAGACGGTGCAGCAGTTCTTTGCCTCAATGAGATCATGCATCGATTTTATCCTGTCTGGGGGTAGTTCTTTTGAATTCGCCCAGACGTATCTCAGAAACCTGGTCGAAAACATCAAGTTGGCCGGAGGCCCTTCACTAGCCCAGGCGTGTCTGCTGCTGGTGGAGCAGCTGGGACAAAACCTGAGAGAGCTTCGATCCCTGGAGAATGCCAGCTCATTCCACAAGGCCCAAGAAACTCTGAATAGGCTCCTTGCTGCTCAAGAGCAAGAGCGAAGAGAGGTGGAGGAGCAGATAACCGATAACACCCGTCTTCTCGAAGGTTTCCAGGCTGATCATCAAAGGCTATCGATCGAGTCCAAGGAATCTGTGATGATCATACAGGCTACAAAGCAGGCTATCCTTGATTCTCGGGCTGCCATAGCCAGAGCTGAGGCAGTAATTACTATTAACGAACAGAAGCTTGCTACCTCTGAAAAGAGGCTAGCGGAGTTAGAGGCTGCCAAGGCGCAAATTGAAGCAAACCTCTCTGTTCGTTCGTCCAAGCTGGAATCCCTCCGAGTACGAGCGCAGGGATTTTTACTTGAGGCGGACCTGCGGGCCCAAGCTCTCATGGAGGCTGAGAAGGCGCGTCAACATGAGATACATCGCCTTAGGGAGCAAATCCGTTCCTGGCGAACCAGGACCTTTAGCCTTCTCTTCTTTTCTTTTTTTTTTTTTGTAAAGAAAAGGACACTCTATTTACCAAGAGTGTTTGTATCTACTTTTATCATTTTTTGAATAATAAAAGTCGTTGAAATTTTTGTTCCACCTTCATTGCCCCGCTGTAGATGAATCCAAACTCTCAATCACAGATTTTGGTTGTGCTCCCTTACTGACTGTGGATACTGAACTTAGGTAAAACTAAGTTCTTTTGATGAAACACAGCGTCAATTCATAAAAAGAGACGCGGCTCTGAGGCACGTGTTTCTGACCTGCCAGTGAAGACGCGGTTCAAGCAGACGCGGAGGACGCGGCTTTGAGTGTGGTTCATTGGCCGCAATCCTTAACTCTATCCAGACGTAGAGTTCAAGATAATGAGGTCTTACGCCCCTTAACATTAACGCAGTCAGGGACGTGGCGCTGTAGACGCAGCTCCAAGATGCTTGTAAAGGTGACGGGCTTTTTCTGCTGAAGTCATAAGCCTTAGGACGCAGCTTTATGTGCTTTCCCACTGGGGCCCCTAAAATGAGTCCCTTTTGTTGAGAGACGCGGATCGACTTTAAATCATCCAAGAGACGCGAAGGATCTTCTAACTTGGAATGAAGGAGGACGCCGATTTTTTGAGAAAAGAGGGGACGCGGGTCTTTGGACGTAGCTTTCACACCTGCGTTTTGGCACGATTTCCCAGGCGTTATAAACAGCCTGTCATAAAGATTTTGTGAAATCTTTGAACGTCAAGTTTCCGTTGACGATTGGGAACCCGCATCATCCGTTATTTCCCGAAGCGGTTTGTCCACGCGTCAGTTCTTCATTGGGCTTAGGCGTTAATGCCTTTTAATGCCAATACGGCGCTGGCGGTTGGAAACCAGCGTCTTCGACGCTTCCCGAAGTGATGCTCCACGCGTCAGCCTCCCATTGGGCTTTGACAGTCGTGCGGTCATTAAGGCCGACGGTTCCAATTGATGAACCATTAACTACGGTTATTATGGGCTGCCTATAAATAGGGGCTCCTCCTCTCCCTTTAACAGTCCATACTTAGACTGTGTTCTTTTAAGAGCGAGTGCTCTGAGAGACTCTGTCTTCTCCCTTTCTGAGAGACTCTATCTTCTCCCTTCAAGGACCCTTCAGGGGTTTGCCTCCAGGGACGAAGATGACCCAGAGCTTCCATGCTTCTGTTTGGTCTCTTCAGTAGATTACCACTGTCAAGTGATTTCAATGATAGGAAGCGTCTCCCTGAGCACCTTTTACGTCCGCGCCTCAATGCAGAGAGTTCAACTCTTAACAGAGGCCTCTGCGGGTATGCCATGCCCACTTACCATGACATTTTAGATCCAACCAAGTTTGAATTTTAGTATATCTCTTAGAGAGATATCATCTGGACTTTCTTACGAAGTCGTGGTTGGTGCATTCCTCTTCTGAAATTTGCGCCATCGACTTAAACTTTTTGAACGCAAGTATTGAAGTCGTTGGTACCTGGCCGCGGGCTTTGCACACAGAGCTCGCGTCTTGAGGCCACTGACTTGGAAGAATTTCAATTTGGGTCGAAGGTTTCAGGCCTGAACTTTTGCAACTCCTGTTCCTCCAACAGAGAGATGGCAATTTTTGGCGTCTGATTCTCTGGACGCCTTGTATCTTAGACGCGGATATGGAATTAGGTCGCGTTTGAATTCTGTGTGTATCACAGTCTTGCTCGCGTCTGTTTGCAGGAATCTGGCCCAGCGTGCGGGTCATTCCCGCGTCTGCAGTCTTCAGCAATAACCGCGTTAGTGACTTAGTTTTCTTCTGTCGAAGTATACTAAGCTCTGAATTGTCTAATTCCCTTGTTTGCTTCTTGCAGGTAGGCTTGATCATCCTTTTTCACGTTCGCTGGGCCCGTGGGAGAATATATCGGCCGGCGAACTTGTTCGATGTTCGTCCACAAGGGAAGAAATCATAGTCTCCGTCGTCCACAAGGGAAGAAATCATGGTCCCTGAGGGGACTTAACCCTCGCCAAGATTTCTTGAATTCGACGCACCAGTCATGCTTGCTGGCATGGCATGGTCAGAGTAAGGATGGCGGCGGGGGTAGCGGTGGATATAGTGGTGGGTAGCATCCCCTGTGAGGTCTTAAAACCTCCTCTCTTACCCCAGAAGTGACATCGAGGAAACTCCATGCTCATTGGATGATCTTCTGGCGGAAGAGATGTTCATCAACGAAGGATCACACCCCCACTTTGGATGGAGATGTTCGACGGATCATAACCCGGCTTTGGATGGTCAGGTGGGATCAGAAGATTCTGCTGCCATCAGACCTCAAGAACCACCATTGTTCTCGATCAACCAGAGACTTCTTCGATGTTTACATCATGCATCGTGGTGCAACCAGCTTCTGATCGTTGCCACAATGTCCGATCCTACTTTGGCGCCCTTCCAAGCATCCTGTACTCGGAATAACATGCAGCTGAGGAGCGAGTGCAACCTCTGAGAGAGAGGGGCTTCTTTGTACTCCTTAACTGTAACACTCAATCTTATTGTATAAGAGAGCGTTTTTGTATCACTTTCATGTGCCTGGATATAAATAAAAGTGACACTTTTCTTTTTCTCCTTCTATTGTCTTGAACTTTTTCTTTTAGTCAGACGCATAGAAGCAAAGACTTTGACTTGTCAAAACTATGATGATAATTTAAAACAGTCAAACTTTTTAGAGAGAAATCCTATTTTTGGAACTCCCCAATGCTGTCAGAGGTGTAATATTAACTTGACAAGAGATAAGACAATTTTGTGGACTTGTCAATCTATAAAGGAGAATGACAAGTGAGACTCGTACCCCCAGGGAAAATGGGCCTTTATCAAGGTTTAGGATTCACTCGATTAAGCTCAGCTGGGGATTTGAAGGAAAACACTGTTAATAGTGTAGCATTAACCTAACAATGTGTTTAGGTAGACTTGTTATTCTATTAAAGAGAATAGCAAGTGAATCTAGATCCGCGGGGAATCTAAGAAGGTTTTTACCGTTAGAGGTGTGATATTAACTTAACGGGTTGAATGTAGTCCTGTCAGAAATATGATGTTAACCTGACAAGGATGTGAGTCAGAGGTGTGATATTAACCTGACTCAGAAATACTTCAGTTTCATTTGGAAAAACAGAAGTGTCACTGACATAGGTGTGATGTTTAACTTGACAGTGAGGGCAATGCTAGAGGTGTAATGTTGAACTTGGCATTGGTCATCTCGACTCCGATACGAAAGTTCGAGAGAAATTCATTGTCATAGGTGTATTGTTGAACTTAACAATGAATTGGATGCTAGAGGTATGATGTTGAACTTAGCATCATCCATTTCAGCTTCGACATGGAAGTCTGGAGGAAAGTGACTGTCAGAGGTGTGGTATTAAACTTGGCAGAAACTTGATGTACTGTTTAGAAGTGTAATGTTAACTTAACAGTAATTTGTCAGAGGTGTGATATTAACTTGACAGAAATTGATTTACGATATGAGCAATTTGAGGACCTGTCATCCTATTGATGAGAATGGACAAGTGGAGTTTGAAGTGCCAGAGGTATAGTGTTAACTTGGCAACAACTGTATTTTGTAGACCTACCATTCTGTGGATGAGAATTGGTAAGGAATTTTGGAGGGGAGAGTGGAGTTGAGTCCACTTAGGATTTTTAGCAAACCCTCAGCTATCAACGGATTTGAGGTGCCTTTACCAACTACCGTTTGAGTTGGGCTAGCCATGCTATTCCCCTCAGCATGATGAGTTGTCAAAGATTTATGTTGGGCTTAAAAGCCAACGTTTTCCTCTATCCTTAGCCATCGGAGGCGTCGGATGTTAATGAAAAAGCTCTTCTTGTTTTGATCAGAGGTGTACTTTTAACTTGATCGGGGGAGGAGTACTATTAAGAATAGTACTTCTTCAAGAATCTGCCATTGATCGGCATCATGAGTGTATCGCCATTTGAAGTTATGAGACGATATGACCCATTTGAGTAGACTGACTCTACTACAAATGGCCCTTCCCATTTGGGTTGGAATTTTCCTTTTGTCTTGTGCGTCATTACCATGGGTCTTCTGACGGCTAAGACAAGATTGCCTTTCTTGAAAGTTCGCATTTTAACTTTCTTGTTGAAGGCTCTGATAATTCGAGCCTGGTAGAGCTCGATTTGCTGTTGGGCCTACAGACGCTTATCGTCTAAGGCTTCAAATTCTTGGAGTCGCTGTCGATGCTTCTCCTCTGTTGTCATCTCTGCTGTCAAGGCGACACGTAGAGATGGAATTTAGATTTCTAGTGGAAGCACGGCTTCACACCCGTATACCAAGGAAAATGGCGTAGCTTTAGTCGGGGTTCGCACAGTTGTGCGGTAAGCCCATAAGCATTCACCCAGCTTGTCGTCCCAGTCACGTTGACTTTTCGAGACGAATTTCTTGAGAAGCTTGCCAATGGTCTTATTGAAAGCTTCTGCGAGGCCATTAGCGGCAGGATAGTATGCCGTTGAGGACACACTCTGGATTCTGAACTTAGCGCAGAATCTCTGGAAAGCCTGGCTGATGAACTGGGGTCCATTGTCATGGACAATTCGCCGAGGTACATCAAAACGGTAAATAACGTGATGCTTTACGAACTTGATCACGTTAGACGATTTTACCTCCTTCAAAGGGATAGCCTCGGCCCATTTAGAGAAGTAATCGGTTATTGCCAAAATGAACCGATGTCCTTTTGATGATGGTGGGCTGATAGGGCCAACTACATCCATCCCCCACATTTCAAATGGCCAGGTATAGGTCGTAGAATGGAGGTACTCTGGTGCTTGATGGATGAAATCGCCATGCACTTGGCAAGCGTGATATCTTTTAGCATAAGTGACGGCGTCGGCAATCATCTTGGGCCAATAGTAACCCAACCTTTGGAGTCGATGTGCCAATTTTGGGCCGGGTTGGTGAGCTCCACACATGCCGTCGTGGGCTTCTTTCAATACCTCTTGAGCCTCCTTTGGTGAGAGGCACCGGAGCAAGATCTCATCATGCGATCGACGATACAATGTTCGTGTAATCGCATTGTAATAAAATTTAGGGGCTTTCCTTCGAATGGCAGCCACTTCCTTGGCGTCCTCAGGCAGGATGCCGTACAAGACATAGTCGATATAGGGGAATCGTCAGTCTTTAAGCTCTGGCCTGGTTGACAATTCCAGCGCTTCTTGCCTTGACACTCTCCCTTTGACCCCTGATAGTCTTCGAGGGCAGTTCTCGGGCAATACGGGTCGTGGCTGTAGACGAATACTTTCTCTATTGCTCCAGCTGGAAGAGCTAAGGAGGCCGCGAGGGATGCTAGTGCATCTGCATGCGCATTTTGCTTGCGTGGTACATGATCGATGTAGAAGTTCGTAAACTTCCCAGCCATGTGGACAGTTGCGTTGTAATAGGGTACTAGGTCTTCATGTCTGACTTCGTACTCCCCGCGAACCTGGCTAACGATGAGTTTGGAGTCACCATATGCCTCGAGATTTTTAACGCCAATCTCATCGGCGAGTTGCATCCCAATCAAAAGAGCATTGTACTCCGCCACATTGTTGGAACACGGCTCAGTTAATAAGACAGCTCGAGGAATCACATAGTTCTGTGGGGAGACAAGTACTACTCCTACCCCTGCTACTAGGTGTCCTTTTGGGCTCGTTCTGGACGTACCATCAAAGAAAAGTTGCCACACCTGCCTTTCAAAGGATGTCTGGGTCTGGCAGGCTTCAGCGACCTCGTCTGGGAGATCGTCGTAAAGCTTGGTTACCCTCGGATCTGGATGCTCAGCCAGGAAATCCGCCACCGCTTGTCCCTTCACAGCTTTTTGTGGTAAAAAGTGCATTTCATATTGAGATAGCAATATGGCCCATTTTGCTAGCCGGTCGTTCAATGATGAAGGCTTAGTCATAAGTAACCTCAGGGGGTTGACTTTTGATATGACGTTTATAGTTTGGCCTACCAGATAGTGTTGCATTTTCTGAATAGCGAACACTAATGCCAAACATTCCTTCTCGATCATATTATACCGATGTTCGGCTCCGATCATTGTTCTACTCAGATAGTAGATTGCTTGCTCTCGTCCTTGATTATCATTCTGAGCTAGTAGAGCTCCCAAAGAATGATCCATTGCCCGGACGTACACCAGGAAAGGCTTTCCGAATACCGGAGCTGTAAGGACTGGTGGTTGGGTGAGGTATTGCTTGATTTCCTCAAATGCTTGTTGGCAAGCATCATCCCAAATGAACGAGACACCCTTCTTCATTAACTTAGCGAAGGGTTGGCATCTTCCAGAGAGGTTTGAGATGAACCTGCGGATGTACGCCAATTGTCCTTGTAATCCCCTGAGTTCCTTGAGATTTCTTGGAGGCTGCATCTCCTGGATAGCTTGAACCTTTTCCGGGTCCAAATGGATCCCGGTGGAGGTTACAATGAATCCTAAGAATTTACCACTGGCCACCCCCAGGAAGGACTTGTTAGGATTCATCTTCAATCGATGATCCCGCATGATGTCGAAGACCACCTTCAGGTCAGCTATGTGATCACCCTTAGTGCGACTTTTTACCGCAATATCATCAACATAACATTATACCGTTTTGCGTATTTGCTGCTGGAAAATGGCGTTCATGGCCCTCTGATAGGTTGCCCCCGCATTCTTCAGTCCGAAGGGCATGACGGTATAGCAATAAACCCCAATGGTGTCCTGAAGGAGGTGTTTTCGTCGTCAGGATACATTTTGATTTGATTGTATCCTGAAAATCCGTCCATGAAGGACATTCGTTTGAATCCGCAAGTATTGTCAATCATGACGTCTGTGATTGGCAATGGGAATTCGTCTTTGGGACAAGCCTCATTTAGATCACGGAAGTCGATGCAGATCCGGGTCTTTCCGTTTTTCTTAGCAACGGGGACGATGTTGGCTACCCAATCGGGATGTTGCTCTTCCCTGATGAAGCCAGAATCTATGAGCTTTCTAACCTCCGATTGAATCGCCTCCATTATTTTTGGACGGAACCGTCGCTGTTGTTGTTTAACAGGCTTTACGTCCGGATTGATGTTGAGGCGGTGCATAGCCACCTGAGGATCAAGTCCAGGCATGTCTTCGTAATTCCAAGCGAAGACATCTCTGTACTCTTGAACAAGAGATATTAGATCCTTTTTCTCTGACGGTGACAGGCCGTCGCTTATGAAGATGGGCTTAGGATTAGCCTCATCTCCTAGATTAATCTAAACAATCTTGTCTTCTGTGGGTGGTTCGCGCTGTTCAAAGCGGGTGTCCCACAGAGTGTTCAAATGTCTGATCCAAGGATCTGCATCAGATCGGATCATTGCTTCATCTTCATCTGCCAGATGGCTTGTTGAAACCATGTGCACCGAAAGTTCTTTAAAGATGTTGCCGACACTAGCATCTGACTCCCATGATGACGTGCCTGAAGAGTATTTATGGCCAAATGAGCCCCCAGAATCAGAGGCTGATGGAGTCGGAGTTGATACATAGCCCAACCCCCTGCGCGTCCGATGATAATAATCGGGTGCTTTTCCTTTTGGCACAAAGGATCGAAGTAGCGTCCTCCGTCCTTTGCCGAAGTTTAACCCGAGTCTGCTGGTGAGGTCATACCCCATGTTTTTTATCATTCTGAGTGTCTTTGGTTCATAATGACCGAACTGAGGGGATTCCTGCTCACTTTCTGATTCTTCATGATTCATTGGTTCGGATTCAATTCGTCCGAAGAGAATTGGTCTTTGGCCTTCCTTCTCGCTGGAACCATGAATATTGATTGTTGCGCATCGTCGACATTTCGACATGTTTTAAAGGACGATTTCACTGGTACATGCAACGATGTCAAAGCATCCATTGCCGACCAGAGATCGTCATCCACATCGGTACTAGTGTCTGACGGCACTGAATCAGAAGCAAACACAGAAAAATACGCTAAATCTAATTCTTCATTAATGTACCAACCGCCTACATCGTCGGTGGTATTATTAACATCGAGCTTATCAATGCTCGTTACAGGTGGATCTAGCTCCCACACACACTCATCTTCCTCCAGCTCGGTGTCGGCTTCATTGCCAGAGTCTGGTTCCTCCGGTTGCGGGACTTCATCCGTCTCCACGGGATCTTGGTACAGTAAGGAGTCTGTGAAATAATTCTCGACCCCTTTGAATGGATGCCTTTCGGCAATCAACGTCTGCACCTTTCCACCCTCGTCAATGTATTTCATGACTTGATGGAGAGTGGAGGGAACGATGGAGTTGCGGTGAATCCACGGTCGTCCCAGCAATAGGTTGTAGGAAGTGTCGGCATCAATGACGTAGCATGTCACTTCCGACTTTAAACTTCCAATCTGGCATTTGAGCTTGATCTTCCCCATCAGACGGGTCCTGTTGGCATTGAACCCATAGATAGTTGTCTGGGTAGGGCTCAAACGATGAGTAGGGATGCCCAGATGTTGCATGACCCGGCGAGGCATGATGCTCAACGCGGACCCTGGATCTACCTGAATGCGGTTCACTTCGGATGATCCAATATACCCTGTGAAGTACAGGGGTCGATCATGCTTCCCTTTTACCTGCATATCCTCCGCCGTGAAGGTGATACAGGGGGCATTCTGGGAGGTGTGGAGACAATTCTCTACATCTTCCTCCTTTGGCACCTGGGTCATGAAGACCTCAGCATTTGCCAGAGCCTCTTGTAGAGCTTCTCTGATTGACTTTGACAGCCTAAGAAGCTCATACAGGGTAATCCGCGCCGGGATGTTGGCCAATTGAGCCAGGACATCAAAATGGTAAGGCGCCGTAGATCCTTCCGCGATGCCCTTTTGAAGGGCTCGAGAAAATCGAATCTCCTTCTGTTTCTGCATGGGTTGTTTTGTGGAGGGCTTGGTTGGCTCTACAGCTGGTTGTGGAGGGGTTGCCGCCGTTTCGCCATACTGCTTCAAGTAGGGCTGTCCTGAGCGGGTTTCCGCCACCAGCCGACCGGGTTCTGCGGCCAGAACTATTGTCTCCTCTTCCGAGTCAGTTAGCGAAGGAATATCGGTATCCGCTTCTCGAGAAGAGGCACACACCACATTGCAGGATGACGCCTTTGCCTTGCCCTTGGACTTCTTGTTAGTTACAGTAGTCCATTGCTGGGCGTCAACAAGGTCAGGGTGGACCCACATGATTTCCCCTCGAGGCGTGGGAACAGGTATCAGGCCTTTCTCTTGTTGCTGTGAGGATCTGTGTTGATCACTCTTAGCTCTCCTTTCGGAACAGGGACCACCCCTGAAGGCGTTGGGGGTTATCTTCCGAACTGGAGAACTGACGTCATGTTAGTCGTCACCTTCTTCTGCTCTGGTCGGAGTTTTAATACTTCCGCATCAATCAGGGCCTGAAGGATGTCCTTGAAGACGTAGCAGCTTTTGGTGGGGTGTCCCAACATCCTGTGGTATAAGCAGTAATTGGGATTGTCGGTTTTACCGACTTCTTCAGGGCGCCTGGCTTCAGGGAGCTTCCGTCTATTGCTCTTGTTGAGTAGCTTAAAGAGCGAATCGACATGTTCCTCCTTGAAAGAATACGCTTGTTGGCGCGTGGCTGGCTTGAAGAGCCACTCGCCTTGACCGGTTGAGGTTTGGCGGGAGATTTGGTCTCCGTTGCCAAATTATCCTTCCGCTTTGTCTGGAGGGATGTGTCTGGCGCACGCCTGGTTGACCTCTCTGGCCGTGGCTTCCCTTCTTCTGCCCTGACGCGGGCAACAATCTCCTCAGCCTGTTCACCTTGTTGGACCAACTGCTTCCAGGTGCGGCTTTCAGCAACTCCTATTTGAGTAAGGAGTGAGGTTTGGAGATTGTGGCGACATGTTTCTACCAGGGTGACCTGGGTCATGCCGCTCGGACATCGGAGTGCCACATTCTGAAATCTTTCCACGAAAGATTTGACGGACTCTCCCTTTCGCTGTTTGGTAGCCAAAAGGGTGGGCATCGTGACTTCCGAGTCGTCTTCGAAGAAGCGCGTTAGGAATAGCTTCTCCAAATCACCCCAGTTCTTGATGGAGCCCTCCGGGAGTTTCATAAACCATTCGAAGGCGAGCCCTTTCAGGGTGCCAATGAACAGACGTGCCAAGATGGCATCATTGTCTACTACATTCCCTGTTTGGGATTTAAAGTAGTAGAGGTGTTGGTTGGGTGACCCCTTCCCATCGAATGCTTGGAGGGTTGGAGCCTTAAACTTGGGCGGGTATGGAACCAAGTCCCACTTGGCCGGATAAGGCCGGACCACTCCCGCTTCCTGGAGGCCTTTACGGTTGGTGAGGCCTCAAGGCGTTGCTCTAATTGATTCATTCTTTCGGAATGAATCTTCCCCTGATTTTGGTCGTCTTTCCCTTGCGACGAGGATTTAGACGAGGTCGAGGTGGGCTTCTCTCCATCAGAGTGCACAGAAGACGAGCTTTCTCCCTCTTTTTTCTTGCCCTTAGATTTTTTAGAGGGAGATTTCTTCCTGTCTTCGAGCAACTGCGCAAGCATCTGCTTGAGAGAGTCGATAGATTCTTGCTGAGCACAAATCATCTCAAGTTGTTCCTTCTGGACCTGGGCTTGCAGCTCCAGGCGCCGGGCCGTCTCCTCAAGAGTGCTTGTCATGTAGATGAAGGCCTCCTTCTCGATGGAAGAATTCGAGGCCTGCGATTCTGCTACAGCAGAATGAGAGTCATTCATTTTGACGCCCCGGGCCAGGGCATTATAGTCGATCGGGGGAATGGCCCCGGTCCGGGTACGAGTGTGTCGATATACTCCTTCCGGTTCAGAGTCAGACTCGTCAGAGCTGACTGCAGGCTGTTTTCCTCTGCTCCTGCTTGTCATATTCGCAGTGAGCTCTGGGTATTCAGCGTCAGAGAACATCCTCCGCCTATGAGAGCGTCTTCTTTTGGCTGACGGGGGTATCAGGGTCAGCTGTCTAACTAAAGACTGCTGGTGCACACCTGAACCACAACGGTACTCGGAGAGCATAGAGATGAGCCATTGGCAGCAACATGATGAAGTGACCTGATTGGCACTTCTTTTCTTCGTCAAGTAATCCCTCAGATCCATGGGAGGGGGATCGAAGAGATTAACCTCGCAACGTCGAAGACGGGAGGCATCTATATGCTGTACAGCCGGACGCGGGTTTCAGGGACGCGACTTTCGCGCCGCGGCAGTAAGACGCGCGTCTGGCGTCTCTGTTGAGACGAGACGCGATTGTCGCTTTGCCGCTTAGTGCGTCGGGGCAGAAGAGTTTGAGAGAGAGAGTGGGTTGCTGGGCCCCACGCCTATGCGGGCGTGTCTCTTGCGCTTGACGAGGCGCAGAGGTTTCACCTTGGCGTTTGATAAGTTGGTCTTCAGAGGACCTAACTTGGGAGTCTCGTGTTTGGGCTACCAAACGCGGATTTCACGCGCTGGATGCAGCGCAGCTAAGACGCCAGTTTGTGCGTTGCGTACAGCCTCAGTTGGACAATCAGAAGTTCCAACTTGAAGCTGACGCGCACGCCTCCTCTGACGATGCTCAGCATTTCGGTTGCGTCGTGGAGGTGGAGAGAGACCAACGACGACCTGATGATGGACAACCAGAGATTTTGACCACGCGGGTCTCCTGAGAGACGCTGACGCGTGTGTTCCGCGCGGCGCGGTTGGTCGCAACGGCAGTTGTGCCTAAGACCATGCGGGCCTCCTGAGAGACGTTGGCGCGTGTATCCTGCTTGGCACAGTTGGCAGCAGCGGCGCCCGAGAGAGCCTCAGATTGGGCTTCGGGGCCATTCCCCGTCGAGACCCTGCGGCAGACGCGGGTCCTTGGGCTCTTGGAGCCGGAAGAGAGAAACTCTTCGTACTTCGCCTGGTCGAACTTGACAACTAGCGATTCGACCATCTTCCCTTACGGAGGATGTCACCTTGCGTCACGATTTGCTCGTCGGTAACAAATGAAGTCCCCAGTGGAGTCGCCATCTCTTGTACACACACGGAGAAGGTACGAGCTCGAAGTAAGATTTTCTTGAATCAAATTGAAAAATTACAACGGACTAGTATTTCGGTTACAAGGGAGGGAGGATGTTGAGCCTTGAATCCTCCCTTTGTTTAAGGCTGGGTTCTTCGAGTGGCGATGGAGAGTGAATCTTGTTCTCCGTTGACCGGGTGACCGTCTAGACTTTCGGGGATCTTCTCTTCGGCTGGTAGAAGGAGTAGCACAGCTCTGTCTACCAAAACTCTCAAAGAGAAGGTAGGCAAAGAGCAACTTGTACGCAGCAAGCTTACTGAAGAGTTGAGCTCTCTCTTGCTTCTCTCTCTGTCTGCCTGCGTGTAGTCTGTTGTCTATCTCTTGTTTCTTGTGTCGTGTAATCCTCATAGCGGCGGGCTATTTATAGAGGTTTCAGGGGGAAACGTGCCCCCTAAAAGTGCTCCACAATGAGGGGCTAACTTCCCCGCTATGTGGGCGGTGACTGGCCCCATAACCAGGGCGGTTATAACCGAGACGTGGGCCTTAGACCCACGCGCCTTGATGCTGAGACGCGGGTGTTGAGCCCACGCGCCTTGATGCTGAGACGCGGGTGTTGAGCCCACGCGCTTTGATGTTGAGACGCGGGTGTTGAGCCCACGCGCCTTGATGTTGAGACGCGGGTGTTGAGCCCACGCGCCTTGATGCTGAGACGCGGGTGTTGAGCCCACGCGTCTAGAACTTGGAATTCTGCTTTTTAATGGCTTGTCTTTTAGTGATTTTAAACAGCCTACAACCCTGAGTCCAGGACCAAAACATTCTCATTTCGTTCTACTCCCCTCTCTCCATCGAAGTCTCCGAGAACCTATAACCTCCAAGGTAAAGTCTCCAACCTCTTCAAAGAGAAGGAAGTAGAGGGGGCATCTGTAATGGTCACTTTCTGATCTGCCCAAGAACATGACACATGTCTATCTAGCCTCAGACGGATGTGCGACACATGACAACTTTCAGAACATCTAATCCAGTACATTCGTCAAGTTCGAATTTCGAACGGGTCAGGTAATTAGTAGAAGGGTCAGATCCGGTTACAGAGATCTCTATCTCTAAGCCTAATCCTCATTCAAATGAGGCAGTTCCTCTCGGAGCAGTTCGTCCTAATCGTAGTCATGCACAGACCACCAGATAGAAATGAACTCTCTCCTATACCAATTCAAGTTAGGGTGTTCAGCCTAAACGGTTGTTGAGATAAGGAACTTAAGTATTCAAACTGAGCATGATTTTCTAGCCTTATCTATTTGACATGACTTGCATAAATGGGGATCCCTTCTAACGTGAAAGGGATCACATTCACCTGAATCCAGAGAGTCCTATTGTAATCGCCATTGACATATAGTGAAACTTCTCTCTCCCTCTCCGTGATTTTTTCCCTCTTCAGGTTTTTCACGTAATTCATTGTGTTTGCGATTGACTTTTTCTTTGATTTGATTACATCCACTGCAATAAGGAATAAATTTTAGAGAGGGAGAGAGAGAGAGTCTAATTTTTTATTTTGAAATTACTGAAACAATCTTATATTAAAGTTATATCTCTAAACTTTTATTATGAAGATAAATAGAATTTCAAGTTGCGCAAAACTGACTGATGGAATCTTTTTTGAACATTCCACACGAGCTTTTTATAATGATATAGATAAGTAGTATAGATAAGAAGATCCGAATTCGATAACATGATCCTTCGATACTTATTTTGTGACAACAAAGATTATAGAAAGAAACTGATTATAAGCTATAACAACAGATGAAGTGTCCTGGAGGCTGTAAATCCATATGAAGCATTTTTCAGATTTTCTGATGCATGAAGTGTCCTTCTCCCTTTTTCTTGATCTCACAGTGCTTGAAGTAAGAATAATCCTCCAGAACAATAGTCATAGACTCCGAAGAATTGATTCTGCCATAAACCCTCACAATCGAATACCCTCTTGCGAGCATGAATTTCCCCGTTCCTCCGATTATGTTTGCCACAGTCACATTCACAAACTCAGGCTGCACTGTTCCTCCTCCTCCTCCTCCTTCAATAATGGTGCTCGGCACATACCTCTCGAAGACAGCGAGCGTGCTACCTCTGTGCTCTCCTTGGGTGAACACATGATGTGCTTCGACGAGGTTTGCAGTTCCAACTAGCGAGGCTTGCGTTGCGGTCCCTTGGAGCCGGCCGATGAGCCTTGATGCCGGGTCCGGCCCTTCCCTCAGCTCGTGGTCGAAGACTCTGATTGTGCCGAAGGAGGAGAAGGTGCCGTTGCTGTCAGGGCTGGCGGTGGTGATGCTGGTGGCGTTCGGGCCTCCGAAGATCATGTGGATGTAGAAGTGCAGGTGGGTTTGTTTCCTGCTTGCAAATGATTTGGAGATTGAAGGAACGAAGAAAAGGGTTGGTAATAAGAGAAGGGAAGAGAGTAGGAAGCCGAGAGTACAAGTTTTAGTTCGTGAAGGGGCAGAGGTAGTCATGATAGGCAACTAAACTAGATTTGATGACAACCCTGATACAATTCATTGATTTATAAAGGATTTTACTTGTTCAAGGAAATAGCTACGTCTTCTCAAAGAAAAGAAAGTTAACGAGGGGAATTGTGGCAGAAGAGATCATATATAAGAGGAAATATGATATCAACAAACATTTGTTTTAAAAAGAAAACTTTCTTCGATTGTTAGAAGAGAGGGTGAAAGTTCTTTATACTTGTTCAAGGAAATCACATCTTTTGAATAGAATTTATATTACATGTACGTCGTTTTGTTTTTTGAGAACTTTTCCAAACCTTATGTTGATATGATCTCTGATTAATTTTCTGGTATCTTTTCAAAAATTTAATAAGGACGTTTGTTAATTTGGTCTATAGAAGTTTTTAGATAGAGTTTCAGGACATAATTATTTCTTTTTTAGGATAAGATTATTTTCAGTCCTTGCCTCCTAACACAGACGACAATAAAACTAGCAAAATTATGCCCATCAACAACTAAGCAAGCAGCAAATTCAGAGAAAGAAACATATGAAATTGAATTGCATCATTCACATCTTAGAGCTGTTCCTTGAAGAAACGAGAGGTTTTTTTTTTGGAAAATTGTTCCCTCAAAGTTTGAATACATTACAACAATATATAAATTAAAAGACACCATAATTAACTTTGTTTTTTCACAAAAACAATGTCAAAAATTAAATTTACGTTTGCTTTAAAAAAGGGCGTTAATTGAGGGTTTTAATGTCGGTTTCTCATAAATCGACGTTAAAAATAAAGTTTTAACGCCGATTCCTTAAGAACCAGCATTGCATTAAAAAAAGATTTAACGCTAGTTCTTAGAGAAACCGGCATTAAATCCCTCACCCCATCCAAGAAAAAGAACCTATCCTCCTCTCTCTCTCTCTCTCTCAAATATCCCCTCCGCCGTCTCGAGCTCTCTCTACTAACAGAGTCGCGACGAGAGTCGGCGACGTATATACGCAAGGAAAATACCCCACACATCTACGTTAAGCCTAAAAGTAACCTGAACAAGTTACAAAATCTACTACGATAAATCAATATCACTGCAATATGACATATAAATATCTAACACAATGATAACAGATGAATAAAGGAAAGAAAATGACAATTGGATGCGATAAAGATAGAATCAGGAAATCACATGAATAAAAGAGAAAGAATACCTAAAATCAAGAAAAGAGACTCCAACTCCTCATAACGCGTACGATCACACGAACACTTGAACAATATAAGAAGATGTCTAAAGTCCTGGACGTGCAAATCTAGGGTCGTTAATAAGCGACCTAGTGAGTGGTAAAATAAAATAGGAAGGTGCACATGCATGTAATGTGAAAGCATATTATGAAAGAAAGATATACATGATTGTTGACACTCTAAAAAAGACAAGATTCCTAACTGGTCTGAACAATGTCTAACTTGTTGACACTATAAAAGACAAGTGACAGACAAGCCGACGGCCAGTTCTTTACCTATCTCAAAGGGACGTATCAACAACATGGACTCTACGATCCAGTGAAGCAGACAGTAAGCCAAAAAAAGCTCATGAGAAGGCCCAAGTAGGTCCAGAAACACTAAGTTAGCTCAACACTTAGTTTCGCACGAGCCCATGAGATAAGTCTCGCGTAAGAAGCCAAAGTTGCTTAGCATCGCAGGAAGCTCCTTCACAGCCTCACTGCGAGCTAACTTATAACTTTGCACAGAAATGCTCAGTTAACTCCGCAGAGAGTTAGCTTCGCTCGAAGCCCATGCAGCTGCGCAAAAGGGTAATTGGTAGCTTCGCCACAAAGTTATCCAGCTCCGCTGAAGAGCTTTCCTTTAAGTTCGCCAGATGCTTCTCCCAGCTCCTCCATGAGCTCAACGCAACGACTCTACTGCGGGTCTTTTATGGTCACCTTTGACTAATCAAATCTCTAGATGAGATCAAATCTAATTGAGATCAAATCTAATTGAGATCAAATTTGGCAGTTATTTTTCATGATCTTTTAACTCTCCCAATCAAGTGAGAAGATCAGGAGAGATCTTTCAGTTATTTGAAAAGAATCAAGAGAGTATCCCTCATTTAACAGAGCAGATCAAGAGATCAGATATTCCTACCTTCGCAGAAGCTGATTCTAGCCTCGCAGCGAGGCTACTTATCGGATGTAAAACAGATTGATCCAATCTGTTTTCAGATTTTCAGGGCGATTATACCCCTACTCCTCCTTATAAATAGCCTACCAGGGGCGAGAGCTAAAAAGAGGAGAGGCTCGGGAAAAAGTGAGGAGAGACGGCTAAGGACAGGGATCTACTCTCTTATTTTCAAGAATTCAGAGAATTACTTCTCTAATCCGGGTGCTAATACCCTAAGATCTTCCTCCCTCTCAAGGAATTTCCAGAACCAAGCAAAAAAGAATTCCCCAAGCGGAGGCAGCTCGAGAAGTAATAAGAGGGTTCTACGACCTTCTATTCTCTGATTCCCCGAACCAGGCGAGAAGGGAATCCCATCAGGCGGCAGTCTGATTGTCTGATCGATCGCATCGTCAAAGGGATAAAGTAATCGCGCGCTGATCAAATTCCTACCGGCACATTTTCTCAGAAATCTCAGAGGAGATCTACCTGTAATCTTCTACTACAAAGAATTACTTGTAATTTCGCTCCTCGACACTTTTTTGTAAGTTTTCCCCTTTGCAAAATCAATGGAAAACAAGGTGGCGACTCCGCGGGGGATTGCATTCTCCACTGCTGAGAATCAAGTGTCGCAATATGACGATCGGACCTTCGGTTCTACTACTGAGGCGCTGGCCATTCACTCTGGCCAAGAACCTACGCGCGACTACAAGGAAGTCGGCATAGTCGGAACCCCTCTTGCTAATTCTTCGAAGCAAGTCTCTGTCGAGACAGATAAGGCTCTCCGCAAGCCTACTACGGTCTTCTAGCGCAACAAAGAGGGTCAGAATCTTGACCCTGATACCTTTGAAAACCTGGTAGTTCATTTCGACCAAGGAAAATTCGAAGAACTCCTCTCTGGAGGTGGTCCAATGCTCCACGTACGGAAGCATAGAAAGGTCACAATGGCCAAGGTTTTGGACCAGAAACTGGACTCCTCCTAACTCCTCTCAGCCTCGCGTGTGGCTAGCCAGGTTCCCTACCCTACGACCTAAGTCTCCTTTTTTAAAGCAAATGTGGAGGCCAAAGCAGAAAGGTCTATATGAAGCTTTAGGCGTGGCTACGCCGCAGGTCCGCCTGTCCCACGAAGATAAAGGCAAGATGCCTGCCTGCTTCGTTGAGACTATCAGCCGCGAAGTTAAAATGATGACTATACCTTCGCCTAATTCAGGAGCAGTAACTCCTCGCGCCAACCTCGTTCTTATGAGAGAAGCTACTGATGGCGTGGCAAACACAACGCCAGTACCTCAGGGTACGCGCGGAGTTCCCAGCCAGGCTAGAACTAAAGCACCCAACGGTGCTAACCTCCTTCGTAGCAAGGTAGCGGACAAAGTACCACAGTGTGTTCCGCTCTCCAGTTCATCAAGCACCAAGCTCGCTCTTCGTAGCGGAGTTAAGAGATTGTCCCTAAGTGTTGATAGCGGTGCTTATGCAGCTTCAGCACCCAAGGGCATTCTCAAAGTTCTTAGCTGTGAAGGTGGAGCTAAAGCACTATCTAGTGCTAACCATCTTCGTAGCAAAGTAGCGAATAAAGCACCACAGCGTGCTTCGCTCCCCGGTTCCTCAATTGCTAAGTTCTCCCTTCGCAGCGGAGCTAAGGGATTATCCCTGGGTGTTGATAGCAGTGCTTATGCAGCTTCAGCGCCTAAGGGCGTTCCCAAAGTTCTTAGCCGCGAAGCTAGAACTAAAGCACTATCTAGTGCTAATCACCTCTGCGGTGATGAAAGAACAGGGCATCATCCTATGCGCAATCCAACAGAGCCTCTGCGCTAAATCGCTTAAGCCCGGCTACATCTGACTTGCGAGAATTCTTAACGAACAAACGGAAGTCAGACTTACCCCAAACTTCTCCCTCTTGTTGTCAACAAGTGGGATGTTAGTTGGTGAAAGTCCATTCAGTCCATTGCCGCCTAGGATCAATCTCCGCCACTCCTCTAAACCGACGATCAGTTTTTGATCGACTATTGGAACAAGATCCTGTGAAGCATCGTAAAAGGAGCATATTGCAAGATCTGCCCTCTGCATCCGTCAATACGATCAGAAGGGAATGAGAGTCGTGTAAGAACAGATGAGCATCGTATGCCGCTCCCTCCAGTTCTCCAGATCCGGATTATAGTTCGGGATTACTCTACGTCTTGGTGCACGAAGAAGGCGTCTTCTGAAACACCAGATCTAGGGTCGCAATACCCTACAATTACGAACAACCATCTTCCTCAACCACAGTAACCTCGCCAGAACCAATGAGAAGATTATTCTAATGGTCTGATGAGGAAGACAAAGACAGTGGGTATGCCTCTTCGGCCACAGTCAGCTCGGTACTAACAGATAGAGTATTAGTAAATATGGCTGATAACAGTAATGATGACCTCCGTCGACGGTTGAAGCTCAAGAGCAAACTAGGCCTAGCAAGAAGGCTTGGACAATATTCAACAGATGCTCGCTCAACTCCTCACTAACCAAAATAACAATGATACCGGGAGTAATCATGATGAGAAAGCATCATAGCGATGAACAACCAAAGACTGAGAAGTCAAAAGAAAGTTCTTCTATGGACACTGAAGTTCTTAAAGGCATCCAAGTTCAGATCGCATCCCTAACTCAGAGGGATGAACTAAAGAAAGTCGGGGCAGTCCGTCTTTACCTTTTGGAATGGGATTCAGTACATAACCACCAAAGTTCAAGCCACCAACGTTACATACATATGATGGTAAGAGCTCGCCAAACCAGCACATCTACTACTTCCGGTCTCAGACCGTAATGTTATAGACAATGATGCTATCATGGCCAGACTATTCGTTGGCACCCTAAGGGGGTAGCATTTGACTGGTTCCGAAGCCTCCCTCCGAGCTCTATCAATTCCTAGATCGACCTGAAAACTCGATTTCTTTCTCGTTTTTATGAGGACGATACCGAGGTAACCATGGATAAACTCCTTTCTACTGTCTGTACAGAAGAAGGGCGATTCCATCTGTGACTACATTGAACGGTTCAGAAACTTGTCTCTGATGTGCCCAGCAGGTATGCCATTACCCATGCTCTTGCAGACATGCAGACATAATTTTCTCGACCAAGTGGAGATCGAATGGGAGCCATCAAAGCCCATACCTGAAAAGAACTGGTCGAACAAGCTGAGATAGTCGAAAAGTCGGCTAAAAAGTTCGAGCCATCTAACCCTAAAGGCAAATGGGGTATGAATAATAAGGGGCGCGGTGACATGACACAGTCTTCCCAAGCTGAGATAGCTGAAAAGTTGGCTAAAACGAGCCATCTACCTCTAAAGGCAAATGGGGTATGAATAATAAGGGGGCGCGGCGACATGGCGCAGTCTTCCCAAGCTAAAGGCAAAGAGACTATGTCCGTTGAATTGTCAGGGGATGTTCATTCGAAGGCCAAGAAGAACGCCTTCAATAATCAGGAGTCTAAGTTTCCTCCGAAACAGTACTCCTTCAAAGACGAGCAAGTGGTCGCAATATTCCATTTACTCCACAAAGGGAATAAACTGAAGTTGCCAGACATTCGACGCCCTAATGAAATGGGACGCACAAACAATCCCACTATTGTCTTTTTTCATAGGATGGTTCATCATCCTACTGATAAGTACTTTTCCTAAAAAGCTTTAGTCGATGCTAGAGTTCTGACTTTGAAATCAGAGCAAAGAAAGTCACTGCAAACATGGTGACTCTCGAATTCGGCAAAATCCCAAAGGCCACAGTTCCTGATGAGACCTTTCCAATCCCTGCACCACGCTGAGAGTAAAACATCCTTCAGCTAAAACTCAAGAGAATAAGGGTCTTGTCCCCTTAACACTAAAGAGAGGGAAAATCATGTGGATACACCAAGACCTTGTCCAAGACAAATAATGGGATTCGAAGAAATCTAAGTCAAAGGGCAAATCTTGCAATGTTATCTCCATCCTGCCGGATGATGGCAATCTCACATCAGCTTTTCTAAGCGATTCTGAAGGAAAAAGCACGCTTGCACGACACAGGCTGATGTACCTCAGCCGACAGGTACTCGATCCGGAAAATCATACTTAAAACAGTATGAGAAAGCTACTGACGAGACACAACAGTAGACGACGTCAATATAAATATTGCAACCGGCTCCACTTCCGACAACGGAAAAGAGAAGCAGAAAGAAATCCGGTTTGACCATGTCCTGAAGAAACCTTCAGGCCAGGGCCTAACATGCCCTTTTATTTTGATATATTGGCCCAACTGGCTAATATCTCAGCTCGTATCACCATACACAAGCTCCTTAGTCTCTTGAAAGAGACAAGAGAAGCACTTAAGGATGCACTGGCTAACTCAGAATCATTCCTGACATATATGGTAGAAATCCCTAAAGATGACACTCAGTCTTCTTGCCCTGAATGCCATCATGTGCAATCAAAGGTACCTGCTATTACCTTCACAGCGGAGGATATGCTTCTCAAGAATAACAATCACGATTGACTTTTATACTGTACCGGATACATCGATTCAACATGTATTGAAAGGGTACAGGTTAATCCGGGGTCTGCACTCAGTATCATATCCAAAAGGCTCCTCTACTTTTTCGGCATACCACTATATCGGTTGTCTGTAACCACCACAACAATATACGACTTTAATGTAGGGAGTAGTCACCCACTTGAAAACATCCGACTCCGTTGCCGAATAGGGAGCCTGAAGTCAGAAGTAACATGCTATGTCATTGACGCTGACACGTCATACAATTTGTTACTAGGACGACCCTGGATCCATGCTAACTGAATCGTTCCCTCTACTCTGCACCAGTGCTTCAAGTATGTTGAAGATGATGTAACAGTACGAACTGTCTTCGCTGAGAAGCAACCATTCAAAGGGGTGGAGAACTACTTTACTGATGCTTTCCTATATCAGGAGGTCGACAAAACACCAGAAGATCATCGCCGGACAACGATGATAGTGGTAATGAGATAGATTCATAGTCTGAAGCAGACATGCTAGCCATTTTGGTCAGTGAACTAGTTATAGCATGTTTTAATAATCCCCAATGTAACACTCTCTCTGAAGATGAAGACGAATGGGTAATTAATGACAATATTTCCTTTGACTATCCTGTGAGTGTCAAATTGCTTGAATCCGTTACGGATAGTTCTCTGCACATGTCTCTTACATAAACCAAGTGCATCAAGTACACCCGTAGAATTCATAGAAGGATCCGTTTTAGTGATCCCTCCGTTCAAAGAGGGTCAATTACCAATAATATTCGGTAAAGCCCAACTGCAAAGGTCTGCAGTTATGGATTCAAGTTCAGACTCAGAGACCCCACAATTTTTCCATTATGCACGATCAGCATAGCGTATGATGAAGAAAATGGGATATAATCTGCAGCGTGGGAATGGCCTGAATTTCAGAAAAGGAAGACGTGGTTCCCTGCGTAATTTTGTGCCAAAAGGAAAGTCGGCAAATTACTATGATAAAACACGCAGGGGGTTGGGATACGTTACACCTACACCGCCAGCAACGGTTCAATCCGAAGATAACAAACCAATCCCATCACACTCTGCCTCTTCTTCCGAATGGGACTCGGACGTCAGTATGGGAACGGTGTTCAAAGAGCTCACTGTTAATATGACTTCAAGCAGCTAATTGGAGCCAGCAGAAGCTAGTGATGAGGAACCATGGGCTCAGCAATTGGATCTTTAGTGAGAAAAGCGATTTGAACAACGTGAACCACCTACTGAAGATAAGGTGATCCAGGTTAACTTGGGTAGTCAAGATCACCCTAAGCCCATCTTTATAAGTGAAAGCTTATCACTCACAGAAAGAGAAGAATTGATAATACTTGTAAATGAGTATATAGATGTCTTTGCATGGAACTACGAAGACAAGCCCGGACTTGATCCACAAGTAGCCATGCATCGTCTGAACATCACACCTGACGCCAAGCCAGTCAAGCAGCAGCAACGCTAGTTTCGCCCGAACATTATGGAGGCTATTGAAGTCGAAGTTCATAAGCTCATTGCATGCGGCTTCATACGGGAGGAACAACATCCAGATTGGGTTGCTAATATCGTTCCCGTTCTCAAGAAGAATGGGAAAATATGGATCTGCATCGACCACCGTGATCTCAATACAGCCTGTCCTAAAGACGAATTCCCACTGCCCATCACCAATGTCATGATTGATAATACCTGCAGATTCGAAAGGATGTCCTTCACGGACGGCTTTTCAGGGTACAATCAAATTGAGATGTATCCAGAGGATGAAAAGTATACTTCATTCCGGACACCGTTAGGGGTATACTGCTATACCGTGATGCCTTCTTCGGGTTAAAGAACGCGGGAGCAACTTATCAACGGGCAATGAGTATGATTTTCTGTGGTCACCTCCGAAAAACGGTAGAATGTTATGTCGACGACATTGCTGTCAAAAGTCGCAATAAGAATGACCATCTTCGTGACTTGAGAATGATGTTCGACATAATGCGGGCTCATCAACTGAAGATGAATCCGGCAAAATCCTTCTTGGGGGTTTCGAGTGACAAATTCCTTGGATTTATTATTACATCAAGAGGAATTCATCTTGATCCGGACACAGTCAAAGCCATTTAGAACATGCATCCACCTAAGAATCTCAAAGAACTTAGGGGCCTACAACATAGACTGGCTTATATCAGAAGATTCATCGCAAATCTCTCAGGCTGCTGTCAACCGTTCACCTGACTGATGAAAAAGGGTGTCTCTTTTGTATGGGATCAAGCTGTCAAGAAGCTTATGAAGATATCAAAAGAGATCTCACAAAACCTCCAGTCTTAGTAGCTCCCAATCAGGGAACCGTTCCTATTTTATGTGAAAGCTATGAACCCTTCTCTCGGTGCTTTTCTTGCTCGGAAAGACGATAATGGTCACGAACAAGCAATTATTATCTGAGTAGGACTCTAATATGGGCGAATCTCGCTATAATCCTATTGAGAAAGAATGCTTAGCTCTTGTCTTTGCTATTCAGAGACACGACATTATTTGGTCGGCCAAACCATACATGTCACTTCCAGAGTGAATCCTTTGCGTCTTCTCATGACGAAACCAGGGTCATTAAATTCAAGGTTAGCTAAATGGACCCTCCTTTTATCTCAGTACGACATGCTCTTGTCCCTCAGGAGGCTGTTAAAGGCCAGGCACTTGCAGAGTTTTTGGCTACTCATCTGATTCCGGAAAGCTCAAAACTTCATGAAGATTTCTTGATGAAGTCTTCGAATCCAATATAACTTCAGAGCATGAAGTTTGGCAGATGTTCTTCGATGGAGCATCACGATAGGCCCTAAAGGCAAGATCATTGCCGGTGTGGGGGTTGTGTTTATCTCTCCACAAAATCATGTCCTTCCTAGGGCATTTTCTCTGACGGAATCATGCTCCAACAATGTGGCAGAATACAATG
The DNA here is from genome assembly GCA_038442645.1 of Agave tequilana. Classification (NCBI taxonomy): domain Eukaryota; kingdom Viridiplantae; phylum Streptophyta; class Magnoliopsida; order Asparagales; family Asparagaceae; genus Agave; species Agave tequilana. The sequence goes on from JAVJIF010007833.1 coordinate 40,519, forward strand.
CTCTACTCATTGGCCTTCAGCTCGTTCATGAAATGGGGGTATGCTACCTTGAAGCTTATGGCGACTCAAAACTGATTGTCAATCAGGTTAAAGGCGAATACGAGGTCCGTCACGAAGATTTGGTACCTTATCATCACGCGGTCATCAAAATGGCTAATTTATTTGATGACTTTTACATCGGTCACGTGTCTCGATCCCAGAATACTAGGGCCAATGCTTTGGCTGCATTAGCAACAATGCTAGCCTTGCCAGTCGACACCAAGTATCACCTTACGGTGGCGACTCGACACCTTGTCTGCTCTAAACATATGTTGAGAACTAAAGAGGTTTATAATATCTCGACGGTCTTGAACCGAGAGATTGGTGATTTTCCCTTATCGATTTTGTTTTGCATGGTTTACTATCGGATAACCCTAAAGAAGAGGCATCTATCAGGCGAAGGTCTCTCCACTTTTACTATGATCCAACTCTGAAGACACTTTACCGTCGTTCATACGACGGTATCCTCCTCCGTTGCCTTTCTAATTTTGAAGCACAAGAAGTGCTCAAAGAAGCGCATGACGGCATATGCGTAGCTCATCAGTCAGGTCCAAAACTTAAGGACCGATTGCACAGACTGGGATATTATTGGCCAACCATGATAGCCGATGCCATCCAATATACACGGAGGTGTAAGGCCTGCCAAATCCATGCGGACTTCATACATCAGCCTCCAGAGTTGCTTCATCCAACTGTTACTTCATGGCTATTTGAAGCATGGGGAATCGATGTCGTAGGGCCGATCAGCCCCTCCTTAACAAGAGGTCACCGGTTTATCTTAGCAATAACCGATTACTTTTCAAAGTGGGCAGAAGCTATACCACTACTGGAAGTTAAAACTTCTAACATGGTTAATTTCATCAAATACCATGTCATCTATCGATTTGGTGTCCCTAGGCGGATCATCCATGATAATGGTCCCCATTTGCAAGTCAGGTATTCTATCGGTTCTGTGATAAATATCAAATTCAGAATGTGATATCAACTGCTTATAATCCTGCCGCTAACGGCTTGGCGGAAGCATTCAACAAGACAATCATTAAGCTACTCAAAAAGTTCGTTTCCTTAAATAAGCGAGACTGGAATGAGAAGCTTAGTGAATCTCTTTGGGCCTACCGAACCACAATTCGACCCCGACAGTAATACACCTTTTTCTCTGGTATACGGGTGCGAAGCAGTCATACCGTTAGAAATCCAGATGCCATCATTACGAGTCGCTTTAATGACTAAGATGACAACAGAGGATAACGATCGGTTGCGACTCCAAGAGCTCGAAGCCCTAGATGAGAAGCAGTTACAAGCTTAGCAACACATTGAGTTGTTATCAAGCTCGGATCTCAAAAGCCTTCAATAAGAAGGTTAAGCAAAGAATCTTCATTAAGGAGATTTGGTTTTAGTCGTCCGACGACCGATGATCATGACGCACAAAACCAAAGGCAAATTTCAGCCCAAATGGGAAGGACCGTTTGTAATAGAAACAGTCTATTCAAACGGGGCATATCACCTTATGACTTCATATGGTGATTTACTCATGATGCGATCAACGACAGGTTCTTAAAGAAGTATTATCCTTGATAAGATCCTTCTCATGATCAAGTTAACATTACACCTCTGATCAAGACCTTCAGATCTAAGATATGCGGAAGGAGCGCTCCTCTCTTTCCTCTAAACGAGATCATACAACTATAAACTAGTATCGAGCTGATCGTACACTGGTTGTCTCAAAGAAGAATCAAGGTTACGAATACAGTAACCAAATAATCCAACATCTCTAACGGTTAAGGATAAAGGAAAATGTTGGCTTTAAGCCCAATATGAGTCCCTAACAACTCATCATGCTGAGGGAATAGCATGGCTAGCCTGACTCAAATGGTAGTTGGTAAACCATACAAAATCTGTTGACAGCTGAGGATTTGCTAAAAAATCCTAAGGGACCTGTTCCCATTTGATTCCGTAGTTAAGGATAGAGGAAAACGTTGGCCTTTAGGCCCAACATAAGTCATTGACAACTCATCATGCTGAGGGAATAGCATTGCTAGCCCGACTCAAACGGTAGTTGGTAAACGCATACCAAATCCGTTGACAGCTAAGGATTTGCTAAAATTCCTAAGGGACCTGTTCCCATTTGATCCCGCAGTTAAGGATAGAGGAAAACATTGGCCTTTAAGCCCAACATAAGTCCTCGATAACTCATCATGCTGAGGGGAATAGCATGGCTAGCCTGACTCAAACGGTAGTTGGTAAATGCATATCAAATCCGTTGACGGCTGAGGGTTTTACTAAATCCTAAGGGACCTGTTCCCATTTGATTCACTCTCTAAAATCACTTACCAATTCCCATCTATGGAATGGTAAGACTATATATAAAAGTATTCATATCCCTTGCAAAATGATGAGTGTAACCTATCATGTTAACATTAAACTTCTGATAGCAAGACTATAATCGGCTCCCCAACGGATAAAACCAATATCCTCAGTGAATAAACCCCGCTTTTCATTCTCTTCAACAGAACGACAGGTCCACTCAAATTACTGTTATGTTCAAACACCTCTAACAGTAAATGAATCATTGTCAAGTTAACATCATACCTCTGGCAAGTTGCTTTGCAAGTCCCCACAAAGCTCTCTGATACATGATCTTCTATGAGACTCATTTCCTAACTCCCCAACGAGTTTCTAATAATCAGTCCTCAGTAGACCTTCTGGTTGTCACGTTAACAATATACCTCTGACAATTTCTTCTAAATAAGATCCGAATGAGATATCAAAATCTCCATGGAGTTAATAATCAAGTCTTATTTCCCCTAGTGGAATGATTCCTTTATCATCATGTCTAGTTCGTCACCTCTGAATGACAAAATTTTGAGCTTGGTGGCTTCTCAATCGGTATGTCCATGTTACCTCTGAACCTACAGATAGCCAAGTCTCACCTTTCAGTCCAGTAGGGACTATTCCTTTGTCATCATGTTCAGTTCATCACCTCTGAATGGCAAAATTTCGAGTCAATCGGTTATGTCCTTGTTACCTCTGAAACGACAGATAGCCAAGTCTCACCTTTCAGTCCAGTAGGGACTATTTCTTTGTCATCATGTCCAGTTCATGACCTCTGAATGACAAAATTTTGAGCTTGGTGGCTTCTCAATCGGTTATGTCCATGTTACCTCTGAACCGACAGATAGCCAAGTCTCACCTTTCAGTCCAGTAGGAACTATTCCTTTATCATCATGCCTAGTTCGTCACCTCTGAATGAAAAAATTTCAAGTGGCTTCTCAATCGGTTATGTCCTTATAACTTCTGAACCGACAGATAGCCAAGTCTCACCTTCAGTCCAGTAGGGACTATTTCTTTGTCATCATGTCCAGTTCATCACCTCTGAATGACAAAATTTCGAGCTTGGTGGCTTCTCAATCGATTATGTCCTTGTTACCTCTGAACCGACAGATAGCCAAGTCTCATCTTTCAGTCCAATAGGGACTATTTCTTTGTCATCATGTCCAGTTCGTCACCTCTGAATGACAAATTTCGAGCTTGGTGGCTTCTCAATCGGTTATGTCCATGTTACCTCTGAACCGACAGATAGCCAAGTCTCATCTTTCAGTCCAGTAAAGACTATTTCTTCGTCATCATGTCCAGTTCGTACCTCTGAATGACAAATTTCAAGCTTGGTGGCTTCTCAATCGTTATGTCCATGTTACCTCTGAATCGACAGATAACCAAGTCTCATCTTTCAGTCCAGTAATGACTATTCCTTTGTCATCATGTCCAGTTCATCACCTCTGAATGACAAAATTTTGAGCTTGGTGGCTTCTCAATCGATTGTATCCATGTTACCTCTGAACTGACAGATAGCCAAGTCTCACCTTTTAGTCCAGTAGGGACTATTCCTTTGTCATCATGTCTAGTTCGTCACCTTTGAATGACAAAATTTCGAGCTTGGTGGCTTCTCAATCGGTTATGTCCGTGTCACCTCTGAACCGACAGATAGCCAAGTCTCCTTTTTTGTTTACTATTATGTCCAGTTCGTCACCTCTGAACAGTAAACATCTCGAGTTTGGTAAACCCTAATCGGTTATGTCCAGTTCGTCACCTCTGAACTGATGGATATCCGCTCTCATCTTTCAGTCCAGTAGGGACTATCTCTTTAATATGTAACTAACCTATCAGTTTATCACTACTGATTAGATTAGTTATACCGTTTCCTTTTAAGGATGGCAATATAACTTGAAAGTAAGAACTGAAAATTTAGAAGATAAAACAAGTTGGAAATGCAACAGGGGAGCCAATAAAATTACTTTTTATTTGATTCCAAAAGAGGGATACATGGATACAAGATTACAAGCTACTGTAGGTTCACCTAGGGGGGTGAATAGGTGAAGGCTAATCTAATGGTCACTTAATGATGAATGATGCAAATATTGCGGAAGCTAAAAACAATTATGACCAATTTAAAACTTTTACACTAAACACCACGTATAACCAAAGAGTGTTGTCGAATTCCCCGTGAAGGGCTCTGGACAAACTCCTCTAGATTCCCCTTGAATGGGTTGATGTGCCGCGTTGGCTCTCTTGGTTGAATACAAGTGTTAGCAACAATCCCACGCAAGTATATCAATTAAGCACAAGGAATATATCAAGCATGTAAATGTAAAGACAATATAAGCTATGCAAGATATAAGGAGATAGAAAGAGAGAGATGGCAATCGCAAACACAAGGGTATGTTTCGAGGTTCGAGCACACTTGCTCTACATCCCCGCCTTCGACACACGAAGGATTTCCATTATGCAAGATCCCAATGGATCTCTCCTCGGTGCCGCAACACCTACAAGCCCTCGGACTATCTAGTCCCGTACACACCGCAAGCTCACTAGCTCGCCGAGGCTGCACCTCGAACAACAGGTTCACATACGAACTCAAACCACCGCGAGCACACTTGCCCGCCTCCTCAAAGTACAAAGAAAAGATCTTTAGTGATCACAACACTTTGATCACCTAAAGCACTCTCACTACAACACACCTATAGGATGAATAATCAATGGATGCTCAAGTGTGGTGTGAGAAAAATAAGGATGTGAAAGGTGGAGAAAAAACTCAAAGACTTTCTTTTAACACTCTTTATAAAAACTTCCCTTTAGATAAGAATATTTGCTCTCTATTTTGTGGAGAAAACCCTTTAAAAAGTCTGGGAAAAACTGGCTCTAAGAGACTCCAAAATCTTAGCTCAAAACAATGACCAAACCCCCTTTTATAGAGGTCAGAAAAATATGACCGTTGGGGTCTGTCAGAGCTGCCGGTCGACCGCCCGGTCGACCGCCAAGGGTCGAAAATCCGATCGTTGGAGCCTCTGGTCGACCGCCCAGTCGACCCAGAAATCCAGAGAGCAGAACTCTCTGCAGCGGTCGACCGTTCGGTCGACCGGACCACTGTGCTGCCAGACACGCACAAGTCTGTGCACGTCGGTCGACCGTGGGTCGACCGGACCATGGTGCGGTCGACCGCTCGGCCGACCGGACCAGCCTGTCAGCCAGTTCCAGGTCTGGAAAACTGGTTTAAAAATTAATTTTAAAATCTTTTAACACTTTAAAAATTCCATAAACTTGTTTTAACATTATATTAAAAACCAAACTTGTGATAAAAATTTTTCAAGACATATATCAACATATTCATATCATTTCAGCGTCTTGCAAATTTTTAAAAATCAAAACATGTATTTTTCAAACTTGGTTTTCATAACTTCACAAAATATAAAAACAAGATATTTGATTTCATTTTAAAGCATAGTGTGTATGGATATGATCCAGTACACAATTATAATGTAATATCTATGTTTTTTGTCATAAAGCTCTAATTAGGTTTTGGTTAAAACATAAGTGCATGAGAAACACCAAAAACCGAACTTATTTTTTTCAAAATGAAAAATCTTTTCTAAACTAAAAAATCTTTTATGAAAAGACAATAAAATCAAGAGTGTGTGTGTGATATATACTTGAGCAATCCACCAACTATCTATCCTTTACATTTTTAACTAAAACATAAAAAACTTATACCTAGACACAAGTCTTCATCTTCTTGAAGTCTTCCCTTGAAGGTTTCTCATCTTCTTGACTTGGTCCAAGCTTGATCCCAAAGCTCCTTGGATCACACCGTGCTAGCTCCAAATCTTGATATTTTGTCCTTTGTTGAGCTATGCACCACTAAGATCTTGATAATGAATCTATCACTAATTAAACACAAGATCATTAGTAAACATAACTTCATGAGTTGATCATCATCAAAACTAGAGTGATGGGCCTTCGGGCCAACAATCTCCCCCTTTTTGATGATGACAAAACTCATGAGTTATATATGCATGGATTAAAGTAAAGCTTCAAAGAAGCTCCCCCTTAACTCATGCATAGACATAAATAATAAGATATGACAATGAAGCTCATAAATATGTATGCAAATGATGGAGATGAAACAAAATAAATCTTTTTCTCCTATTTGCAAAACAAAACATATATGCATAAATAACAACAAGGAAGACAAATACTCCCCCTTAAGCAATGAAAACATGCATATATACTCAAATACTTCTCCCCCTTTTTGTCAAGCATCAACAAAAGGGTCCAAAGTAAAAACAAATCAAACAAAATTTTCTCCCCCTTTTTGTCAAAAACAAAAAGATCAAGAGGGGGTAATACAAGTCAATCAATAAAGATTTATATGCGATATACATTCATGAAGAGGAAGACGCTAAGTTAGCTTCCCTACACATATGCATTATATGAAGAAGGGATGACAAGCCCTAACTCACATAACACATATTATGTAATGCATAAGAGGAGATGTGAAGCTCCCCTACACACGTATATCATATAAAGAAGAGTTGTCAAGCTCCTCAATTTATAATATACTTAACATGAATCCATATGTAAGAGAGATGTTAAGCTCTCCTTGCATATAGGAAATACAAATCAAACATTTTGAATTTTTCTTTAAATTTTGAACTTACTTAATAAAACACATTTTGAGATATCAAATCAACATATATATATTTTTTTTTATTTTGATATCAAAGGTAAACATAAAATTTTTTTTATTTTTTATCATAAACTTTGTGCTTTTAAAAATGTGAGCCAATTGTGAGTTAAGCACATGAAATCATATATATGTATGAGAAATGAGTATACCAAGTGAAATTGAAACATACATATATATAAGAAACAAAATATGAGTATATACAAAATAAGTTCATATTGATACCAATTGAAACGATTCAATGATACCAATTGTCATAACAATAAAATCAAGTGTATATCTCATAACCTACCACCCTTCATATGCACAAGGTAAAAGATTTGTCAATTAAGCTTACAAGGCATACACGCCCATCCATCTCCCATTGATGGTAGGGGTTTTCAAAATAGATTTGAAAATAAGCTTAGTTTGAAAAACTCTACCAAATGAAGAATTTGCACTAGAAAAATGTTTTAAAAACTAGTACGAAATCCTTCAAGTAAGAAATAAAGCAAAAATGTTTTCATGAACACAAGTAAATCACATGGCACTAAAACACTCTATTATCCATGAAGTCCATAAAATTTTCAAAAGAGGTGAGTGCACTAGTGTTATGTGGAAAGTGGTATCATGAAAATGTCAATAAAGCTCAATATTTCTTTAAATAAGAAAAACATGAAATCATCAAAAATTTTTCGTTAAAAAATATTTCAAGATATATGTATGTTTTGATAACACAAAAGTATACATACATATCTCTTAAACACAATTGAGTCCATATAAATAGATTTGCATTAAAGGCAAATGACTCAAGAGGTATACATGTATATCTTAAAGTTTGGCAAAATACACATATACATAAAATGAAAAACACATGATCATAAATCAAATCCAAAAAGTGGGAATACAAGTTTAAAAATGTATGTATCATCAAAACCAAGTAATACAAGCACATTTCATGGGTTCAAATAAGCATTCAAGCACAAATATAATAGATTTATTTGTGGCCCCACGATGTGTACAAGTATAAATCCTAGTGTTGACAAAAACTAACATATAAACTAATATTCAAATCATGAAGCATCAAATCTTTTAGAAAAATAGAATCATGTGTCAATCTCAAAAACTATTTGAAGAATAAATAACTAGTATATTGTTTTTGAAAAACTAGTTAAAGATCCTTCAAATATATCAAATCTTATATTTTTCATAAACATAACTAGATACATAAAATTTAAGCACTCATGGTCTATAAAGCTCAAAAATGATTTTAACAAAGGTGTGAGTGTTAAACGATCATGTAAATAGTATTTTTATGAAAGTAGTCATTGAAGCTCAAAAAGATCAAAAGTCACATTTTAACAAAAACACGAAAAATCAAGTACTAATCTTCATGGTATATGTATGATTAATCCAATCCTAACAATACACATACATATCCCAAATCTAAAAGAGTCTATCAATGATGTTTGCATTAAGACAAGAGACTCACGGGTATACATGTATATTTATTAGATTTGAATTAAAAATACATATACATGAAGTAAATCACTAAAATAGGTAAAGCATGTATAAAAGAGAATCATCAAAACTAGCCTATACATATGCATATAGTGGATACAAATGAGCATGAGGTTCAATCATATATGAATCAATTGTAATTCACTATTTGTACATGTATACATGCAAGTTTGATAAAATCTACATTTAAACTAGTTCATACCACATGAAGCACAAAAATGCATAAAACATGAACATGCTCAAAATAATATGAATGAACAAGCATGAATATAGAAAAAAATAGGAGTTTAGAGAGTGTTACCAACTCCAAAGCTCCAATCATGGTGGTTGTCCCACCAAGCTCCTTGATAGCGATGCATCCAAATGTTTGTCCATCAAGTCCATTGCATCCACTACCAAGGCACAAATTCTCTCACGTTTTGTGAGAGCCCTCACCTACATCAAAAGCAAAAGGTGGGGGTTTTGGTACCCATATTTTCTTGGGTCCTTTGGGTTAGACTTGTAAGGAACCCAAAATCTTTTATAATTAGCAAAATTTAGAGAATTAATATTATCATAACAAAACTTTGCTAAATGGCCTTTGCGGCCACAATGTGTACATACGTACACCTTAGTATGCTTATGTGTAGGAGTGTGATCATGTTGTGCAACATAAGCATATGCATGATGATGTGCATGAATGAATGAAGTTTGTTTCTTTGAAAACAAAGACTCCAATTTAGTATGATTGAATGCACATGTGCTCAAATTAGATCTCAAATTATCTATTTTATTTTTCAACATATTTATCTCATTGGTGGTGGCATGTAAAGCATGATGAGATATATGATCATTTTTCTTTTTCTTTTGTGAAACAAAATCTTTTTCTTTTTCACAAATTTTTCTTTTCAAAGATTTATTTTCTTGAAAAACAACTTCTTTTTGTTTTTCCACCAAATCAACTTTCTTTTTCAAAATAGTGTTTCCTTCACATAAATCATTCAATTTTGCAAGTAAGGAAACATTCTCATTTTTCAAATCTTTATTTTCTTTTTCTAAGCATGCCATTTTATTTTCTAATGAACCTTTTTCATTAAGCATGGCATCAAAATTCTTTTTCAAATAATTGTTATCTTTTTCTAAACATGCAATGTTAGATCTAAATGTATCATGTTCTACATGCATGCAAGCAATGTTCTTTTTCAAATTATTATTCTTCTTTTTAAGAATGTCATATTTTTCAAGCACAAGATGACAAAAGGTAGTAAGCTCATCATATGACATGTCATCATCATCGGATTCGGAATTTACCTCAAGGGGGTTATCCCCTTGGACCATGTAACACTTGTTGGAGGTGTCGCTTCCAACATCCGAGTCACTCCCCGCATAGTATAGATCTTTTTCGCCGAGGGAGGTGATGATGTTCCATACTACAAAAGCCGATTCAACATTAGAAACCCTAGATAAATAATCATCATTTAGGGTTGACTTGATAGCATGAAGGGCTTTTTCATTAGCCTCAAATTCTTACCATCTAAAGAATATGCATTATTAGTAGTGGCAAGATATACATGAATGCCTAAGGCTTTGAGGTACAAAGACATCTTAACCTTCCAAATTTGGATGTTAAGAATGTCAAAGGTGGGTGGTGACATGAACTCCATAGTGTGTGTGTACAAAATCTTGTGATTAGCCTAAAAATGAGGATCTTTAACTCTAGGTTGTTAGACCCAAATCAGAGTACCAAGCTCTGATACCAATTGTAGGTTCACCTAGAGGGGGGGTGAATAGGTGAAGGCTAATCTAATGGTCACTTAATGATGAATGATGCAAATAATGCGGAAGCTAAAAAACAATTATGACCAATTTAAAACTTTTACACTAAACACCACGTATAACCAAAGAGTGTTGCCGAATTCCCCGTGAAGGGCTCTGGACAAACTCCTCTAGATTCCCCTTGAATGGGTTGAGGTGCCGCGTTGGCTCTCTTGGTTGAATACAAGTGTTAGCAACAATCCCACGCAAGTATATCAATTAAGCACAAGGAATATATCAAGCATGTAAATGTAAAGACAATATAAGCTATGCAAGATATAAAGGAGATAGAGAGAGAGAGAGATGGCAATCGCAAACAAGGGTATGTTTTGAGGTTCGAGCACACTTGCTCTACATCCCCGCCTTCGACACACGAAGGATTTCCACTATGCAAGATCCCAATGGATCTCTCCTCGGTGCCGCAACACCTACAAGCCCTCAGACTCTCTAGTCCCGTACACACCGCAAGCTCACTAGCTCGCCGAGGCCGCACCTCGAACAACAGGTTCACACATGAACTCAAACCACCGCGAGCACACTTGCCCGCCTCCTCAAAGTACAAAGAAAAGATCTTTGGTGATCACAACACTTTGATCACCTAAAGCACTCTCACTACAACACACCTATAGGATGAATAACCAATGGATGCTCAAGTGTGGTGTGAGAAAAATAAGGATGTGAAAGGTGGAGAAAAAACTCAAAGACTTTCTTTTAACACTCTTTATAAAAACTTCCCTTTAGATAGGAAATATTTGCTCTCTATTTTGTGGAGAAAACCCTTTAAAAAGTCTGGGAAAAACTGGCTCTAAGAGACTCCAAAATCTTAGCTCAAAACAATGACCAAACCCCCTTTTATAGAGGTCAGAAAAATATGACCGTTGGGGTCTGTCAGAGCTGCCGTCGACCGCCCGGTCGACCGCCACGGTCGAAAATCCGACCGTTGGAGCCTCCGGTCGACCGCCCGGTCGACCCAGAAATCCAGAGAGCAGAACTCTCTGCAGCGGTCGACCGTCCGGTCGACCGGACCACTCTGCTGCCAGACACGCACAAGTCTGTGCACGTTGGTCGACCGTGGGTCGACCGGACCATGGTGCGGTCGACCGCTCGGTCGACCGGACCATGGTCCGGTCGACCAGCCTGTCAGCCAGTTCCAGGTCTGGAAAACTGGTTTAAAAATTAATTTTAAAATCTTTTAACACTTTAAAAATTCCATAAACTTGTTTTAACATTATATTAAAAACCAAACTTGTGATAAAAATTTTTCAAGACATATATCAACATATTCATATCATTTCAGCGTCTTGCAAATTTTATCAAAAATCAAAACATGTATTTTTCAAACTTGGTTTTCATAACTTCACAAAATATAAAAACAAGATATTTGATTTCATTTTAAAGCATAGTGTGTATAGATATGATCCACTACACAATCATAATGTAATATCTATGTTTTTTGTCATAAAGCTCTAAATTAGGTTTTGGTTAAAAGATAAGTGCATGAGAAACACCAAAAACCGAACTTATATTTTTCAAAATGAAAAACCTTTTCTAAACTAAAAAATCTTTTATGAAAAGACAATAAAATCAAGAGTGTGTGTGTGATATATACTTGAGCAGTCCACCAACTATCTATCCTTTACATTTTTAACTAAAACATAAAAAACTTATACCTAGACACAAGTCTTCATCTTCTTGAAGTCTTCCCTTGAAGGCTTCTCATCTTCTTGACTTGGTCCAAGCTTGATCCAAAAGCTCCTTGGATCACACCGTGCTAGCTCCAAATCTTGATATTTTGTCCTTTGTTGAGCTATGCACCTACTAAGATCTTGATAATGAATCTGTCACTAATTAAACACAAGATCATTAGTAAACATAACTTCATGAGTTGATCATCATCAAAACTAGAGTGATGGGCCTTCGGGCCAACAGCTACGAGGGTGCTTCGTAGGATTTGATCCGTTCTTCAAGAGTGGTCAGCCTATTCTTCCTCTCCTTAGCAGCCCTGATAAGTGCCTACGACCTCAACTCGGCCTCGTTAAAGCTCGCCGTCTGGAACAGGCGAGCCTCAATTTCAACCAAGTTGCCCTCTGTGTCAGCTCTTGTTGCAGGACTTCATCATTCTGAGCCTTAAGCTGCTCTAGCCGTGCCATCTCCTCAAGACGCACCGGTTCAGCTTTGGACAAAAGAAGATTAGCTTTCTTAATCATTTCCTTGGCCTTTTCGATTTTATCCTCAGCATCGAGAAGAGCGCTGTTAGAAGCATCTATGGCATCCCCAAGTTCTACTTTCCTTATCTCCAAGGATTTCAAGTCGGAAGAAATTTCCTTAGCTGCTTCTTGAGTGGCAAGATGAGCTTTATGCATTTGAGCAGCGAAGTATGCAAGCTGATCATTAACTGAAGACTCCAGATCTGAATGGCTGAGATGGCTCCATTCATCCACATCCCTCTCAAGCCTATCCACCAGAAGCTCCAATGTGGCAGCCTGGTCATCCCCTCCAAATTCTAGAATGCTATCAATACTTCAAGAGAGGACCACCTTCAAAGCGAAAAATGAGGTAGTCGAGCCTTCAAGACCAAAGCAATGGAGCGCTTCAAGCCCTTATAAAAGCTGTCGACTAGCTCAGCCACAAATTCATTCTCGGCTTCAACTACTCCCGAGGAACGAGTGGCCCCTGAAGGCAAACCTTCCACCGGTTTCACTGACATAACCGTAGAGGGAATGGCAAGAGTACTAACTGGAGAAATATGTGGGATCGTCGGTGATCTCGGAGGAGACCTCGTTGAAACCAGTACACTAGCTATAATCGACATAGGGCTAGCTATATCGACATAGGGCTGGTGACTACTTTCGGGAGAGTTAGCTCAACAACCAGTGTTGGAGAAGTAGGACTAGCAATCTCCTTCAGCTTCGCAATTGGCAGGATAGGCAGGGCTAGCGAAACAACTGGCAGTTCACTTACCGATGTAGTTGGAAGTGAGATTGATGTCGTAACCACTATCCCCTCGGTCTCTTTAAGGCCACTTGCCAGTTCAGGTTGATAGGAGGGCAGGCCATGATACAAGGCATCCAACTCAGCAGCATCCGCCGCAGTCGAAGTACTCGCATCACCCCTGATCCCCTCAGAGGATTGGTTGACTCCTTTGAAGTCGATGTACGCAAAGGTGGAACACCTGTAGCTAAACTCTGTTTAAGCAAGGTATAATGAATTGTTGGCCCGGAGGCCTTCCACTCTAGTTTTGATGATGATTAACTCATGTAGTTATGTTTACTAATAATCTTGTGATTTTAGTTTCAGATCATGTAACAAGATATTAGTTGGTGATTGCTTCAAAAAGAGGAGTTTGGAAGCCTTCACTTGGTGATTCCCGAGCTCGAGCGTCAAGATCATTCATAGCCATGCTCGTTGGATCACCGAGTTTGGACCGAGTCGACTTGAAGATGAAGATCATCAAGAAGACTTAGGTATCCTAGGGTTTAGTGTGTTTAGATCCATTTGTAAAGATAAGAATAGTTGATATGCTCAAGTGCACAATACACACGTTTTATGTTTGGATATTGGTTTTTCGGCTTTTGGCTTAACCGATATTTGTTTTCATGAATAGTAGATCAAAACAAGTTTAATTAGTTTATGTATAGTAGTTTCATTCTATACATGCATGCTTAACTTTTAAACAAAGTTATTTTGACTTTCCTATTCATGTATTGAAAAATCCAAGTTTGATAAAATACATGTTTTGGTTTTTGATAAAATGATAAAACACAAAAAATGGTTTCATATGCTTGATATTTGAGTTGAAATCTTTATCACATGTTTACATATCAATACAAAATGATAAAACTATTTTTGTGTATTTTTAGAAGATTTACGAGATTTATTAGAAATATTTTTAACCCCAGTTCTGACCCAGAACAGTGGCTGGCAGGCCAGGTCGGTCGACTGCACGGTCGACTGAACCAAGGGCCGGTCGACCGGGAGGTCGACCGACGTGCACAGCCTTGTGCACGTCTGGCAGACACAGTGGGCCGGTTGATTACACAAGCTCTCTCTCTCACAATCTCTCTCTTTTACAAAGTATCTAGGGAAGGAGAAGAGGGACTAAAGAACTAAACTTAGAGAAAAATCTATGAAAATTACAACAACTAACAATTTCTCCTCTCTTCTCTGTTCAGTCCCTGCTCGCAGGTCCAAGGTCACATATTTATAGCCCCAGGTGAAGGATCTAGAAGATATTCTGTTGGCGCAAAATCTGGGCTCCAACAGACTCAGGATTGCCGCGGGGGCGCGGCATGAGCGCGGCACAACTGAAGCCGTTGGCTAACAGATTTCTGGTGTGAAGTTGTTACGAGGTTGTTAGCCACGTGGCCTTCTAGAACCTTGGGTTGTTGCGCGGATCTCTCTGGATTCTGGGCTTTAACTTGATCTTGGATTTAATCACTTTAATTAGTGCTAATTAAAGTAATTAATGGCTTTCTCTCCTTTAGAGTGTGTACCTGCAAATATGTAGAGAAGATGAGTAAAAATCATATTTTTATTAACTAAATGCATAGGAATTATGAGGTAAAATATGCAATATTGAGTTACAATCACACCCCCACACTTATTCTTTTGCTCGTCCCGAGCAAAACAAAGAAAAAGAAAAGAAAATCCTAACTACCAATTTTATTACACCACTTTCGCAGGTGACGCGATTGCACTGAGCGTGTGCAACAAGCCGTTAAACCTCTAGGTTACCCTAGAGAGGAGTGTTGTCTCCTGAGGGTTTTCAGCGGATTACACCCACAAAATCCATAAAGAAAGAAAACAAATGTTAGTATTTTGAAAACGCATTTTGAACAAGAGACATGTTTACGAACTATTTTTGCAAAAATATAAGTGATCCTAGGTCATAAGTCCACCTATAATCATTCTTCCTTAAACTTAGTCTCCATGCAAGATCTTGTTTTCAATTAAGGTAAGACTTCAAAATTGGATTGAATACTTTATCTTTCATAAACCTAGATATATGCACACCGTGCTCTGTGAAAATTTCTGGGATTTCAACTCCAACCATCAAGCCATTTATTTATCTATATATATATATATATATATATTTTTCTTCTTTTTTTTTTTTATTCTTCCCTTAGTCTAGGCTTTCTAGTTTACCCTTGTAGCGAGCCTTTAACCGATGACTCCCAAACCAGACGGTCTTAGGGCACCAGATGAGAAAACATCCCTCGGGTTTAAGGTCTCGAGTAAAAAAGGCCACATAACTAAGGGGATTATTTATTTTCTTTACCACCGTTAGGCGTGAATAATCATGCTTCATGAGGCATAATTGTCCAGCTTAATAGGTGATGTTTTATTTATAATTTTTTTTTTATATATATATGGCATTTTTGGTCTTGTCTCCATCCCAAGAAATGTGTGAGTGTAAGTGCATATTATCTAAGGCAAAAAATCAAGATAAAAATATCTCACCAATTTTACTTACTTAGCCTATAATCTCAAACAAGATCTATTATTTCAACTAGGTTTAAGATGTCATAATTAAAGCTTTCTTAATTCCTAAGATACATCTTAATTTTCTTAAAAATAGATCTAACTTTGTCTCTTATTTCAAAAAGTTTTTTTTTTTTAGTTTTTTATTTTTTCTAAAAGAAGTGTAAAAGAAAGAAGATCTAAAAACTCTATGTTAGTAAACCCTCCCCCACACTTATCTCATGCATTGTCCTCAATGCATCATGATATATGTATGCATGAAACAAAATAGAGAGGGAAGGAAAAATTACCTTAAGGTGGTGGTTCCGGTGGTGGTCGGATTGGTCCACGAAAGGCGGCCCAATCATTATTGCGTGGAGTCCGAAGGAACCCACCAGAAACCTCCATGATACAACCCACTAGAAAGATGTATGCATGTGTGAATTTTATTAGGATTTTACCCCATCCAATGTCCAAATTTCTAAAATAATTTCAGAATCAAATTTATCAAGATCCTTGTCCCAGAACGGAGTATGAAAAGATGAAATGATTGATT
The DNA here is from genome assembly GCA_038442645.1 of Agave tequilana. Lineage (NCBI taxonomy): Eukaryota > Viridiplantae > Streptophyta > Magnoliopsida > Asparagales > Asparagaceae > Agave > Agave tequilana. The sequence goes on from JAVJIF010007833.1 coordinate 56,886, forward strand.
TGGACTTGGGAAATATGGGAACTAATACCGACTCAGAAAAATGACTTAAGTCAAGTAAAGGTTCGGGAGTTGAAATTGGTTCAGGAAGTGGGTCCAAATCAAAAAGATAAAGCTCAGGTCCACATTCATTTTCCATGATGGAATGTGACTATCTAAGATTAGTGATTCAAGTTCAGGAGGGTTGGGAATCAAAACTGACTCTAAAATGTTACTCAAATTGGGTAACAAAACAGGAGTCATTAATGATTCAGGTATTTGAACTAAATCACAAACTTGAGGGTCAAAGTCACATTTCTCATTGAGTTCAATTCCACAAAATGGAGAACTTGCCAATTTGTCAATAGAATCTTCAAAAAGGTATAATTGGTCAAGTTCAACATGATCCTTAAAGATGGGTGATTCAACTTCATTGTGAATTGGGAAAGGATCCAATGTCGACTCTGGAAAAAGATTGAAGTGAGGTAAAGATACCGGAGTCATTACTGAATCAGGAAAAAGAATTGAATCACTAAGTTGGGGTTCAAGATCACATTCCTCATGTAGTTCAATTCCAAAAAATTGTGAACTTGCCAATTTATCAATGGACTTTCAAGAGTATGAAATTGGTCAAGTTCAATGTGATCATCATAAAAGATTGGTGATTCAATTTCACAACAGATGGGTACTGGATCCAAGTCTGACTTGGGAAATGAAGTGAAATCAGGTAAGGATATGGAAGTCATGATTGAATCAGGAAGTAGAGTTGAATCATCTGGTGAAAGTTCAGGATCATAATCATGTTCAAGTTCAATTTCAGGGAAAGGAAAACTTGCCAAAATGTCAATTGGATCTGAAGTTTGGACAAGTTCAATTTTAGGAAATGAAAAACTTGTCAAAATGTCAATGGAATCTGAAGTTTGGACAAGTTCAGGTGGTTGTGCTGAAATTGAATCTTGATTTCCAAAACAACATGACTCTTTGACAGAATGGTTAGTGACATTAGAAATAGGATGAGAATGAAGAGTTTGGATCATCAAATCTATGTCACGGTTACGATCATTTCGAGCATGAGTCAGGAATTCAAGCATCTTTTCACAATTCATTGGTTCATCATTTTGTTGAAAAGATGAAGAATTGTTTTGGAATTGGTGATGAAATTGTGAGTCAAAACTGTGTGGTGATGGAAGAGTGGACTCACACAAGAAATCTTTACTCGTTTCCATGACAAATGGTTGTTCATTAGGAAAAGGTGGAACTGAGTAAGACTCTTGAAAATACTGTGGAATTGGAGGGTCAAATGTTTCGTGAAATTGTTGCTCGGCCCTCTGTAGATTGGCTTCTAAACTCCTTAGTAACTCAGATTTTTCTTCAAATGGTGGTTCAGAAAAAGGAGTATATGAAGCGGAATCGGGAAATGAATACTGTGGACAAGGTGAATATGGTGGACAAGGAGGTTGGTAATTAAACTCGGGGACTGGAATCCCAATGACTCTGTGACGAGTTGAAATCATTATGGAAATTATAATTATTAGATGGGGGGTATGGGTCATATTGATTCGGATAAGGCCAACCCGGTGTATTTGGTTGGTGCATATTGTAAAACACCGGGTTGGAATTATCCGAATATGAAGTATGTGTGACATATGGATTATTATTGAAAGAATTGTTGAAGGCCATACCACAGAATCACAAACAAAAACAAACAAACAAACAAACAAACAAAAGAAGAAAAAAAAATTCTAACCTAAGTTAGTGTAGACTTAGGACCTAGACGACTCCTAACTAATAGACTGTCCACGGGAGGTTTAGTGTAGACTCTAACCACAAGCTAATCAGCCAGGGAAGGGTAAGGTTGGTGGGAGATTTTCCGTCAGAGACGTTCCTTAATTAAGTAACCAGCAACCTTCGGGCTTTCGGCCCTCAACCCCTTTCCTAGACACTGATTTTGCAAGAGTTAAATTCCAACACTTTTCCCCCTTAGGATAATCTCCTAAATGAGTCCGAGATGTCCCTAGGGCCAACGTCTACTTTTTTATTAAATTAGGCTTGGGTTAGTGAGTGCTTGGAAAATGATTTTCGGGCTAAGGAAAGGGTAATGAACTCCCCCACCTTATCTTATTTACGGGTATGCCCTTAAAATTGAATTGTGCAAGTGTACAAGAAATATCACTAAGATTCACTCAAAGCATGAAAATCAAGCAAGAGATGATTCCTAGTCTATATGCAATGCGAAACGTACCTTGCCTCCAGCACTCTTCAACAGTAAAAGTAAAGAATTGAAAGACACGTGCCTAAAAATGCAAATGTCTAAACAATTTTTAACAATTTCAACCAATTTTTTACTGTTGATTAAATTAGCAGGTATATGGTGAAGAATACAGGAATTCAAGTATAGCAGCAGATGTATTTTGCAGAATCAGAGCCCCTGCAGAAAATGATCAGTAGTGATCTCCTTCTTGCCGCGCCCGCGCGGCTTTTGCCGTGGGAACGCGGCAAGTCAGAGGGATCCTGGTCTCTGCTTTCGAGAGCAGAGGCCCAGGTCCGCTTATATGTTACTGCAATGCAAATTTTCCTGTTTTCTTCTCCTGTAACCTGCAACAGAGAAGAAGATTCGTTTAGTTCTTCACTTTAAAGAAAATCCGTTGCTCTCCCCGGCAACGGCGCCATTTTGATTACACAAGCTCTCTCTCTCACAATCTCTCTCTTTTACAAAGTATCTAGGGAAGGAGAAGAGGGACTAAAGAACTAAACCTAGAGAAAAATCTATGAAAATTACAACAACTAACAATTTCTCCTCTCTTCTCTGTTCAGTCCCTGCTCGCAGGTCCAAGGTCACATATTTTAGCCCTAGGTGAAGGATCTAGAAGATATTCTGTTGGCGCAAAATCCGGGCTCCAACAGACTCAGGATTGCCGCGGGGGCGCGGCATGAGCGCGGCACAACTGAAGCCGTTGGCTAACAGATTTCTGGTGTGAAGTTGTTACGAGGTTGTTAGCCACGTGGCCTTCTAGAACCTTGGGTTGTTGCGCGGATCTCTCTGGATTCTGGGCTTTAACTTGATCTTGGATTTAATCACTTTAATTAGTGCTAATTAAAGTAATTAATGGCTTTCTCTCCTTTAGAGTGTGTACCTGCAAATATGTAGAGAAGATGAGTAAAAATCATATTTTTATTAACTAAATGCATAGGAATTATGAGGTAAAATATGCAATATTGAGTTACAATCAGTAGGATTAACAAAACTGGGGATTGTTTAACATATACCTCCTCTTCGATAAAATCATTTAAAAATTCACTTTTAACATCCATTTGAAAAAGCTTAAAATCTTTGAATGAAGTAAAAATAAGTGTCATCTGTATGGCTTCAAATCGTGCTACGGGTGCAAAAGTTTTCTCAAAATCGATACCTTCGATTTGGGTGTAACCTAGGCCACTAACCTAGTTTTATTCTAATTACATTTCCTGACTCATCCAACATATTCTTAAAAATACATTTAGTATCAATGATTGGTCTGTCATGGGGTCTAGAATAAGGTGTCAAATTATTCGTGCTCAAATTGATTAAGCTCTTCTTGTATTGTAAACAACCAATATGAGTCGCCCTCGGCTTCGAAGATGTTCTTAGGCTCAATATGTGAAATAAAAGCAAAATGGCCATAAATATCATGGAGTTTGGAGCGAGTAGTTACCCTCTTGGATACATCACCTATAATGAGGTCCTTGAAATGATTTGTAACATATCTCCAATTTTTTAAAAGTGGTTGTGTTGGCTCTATTTTAACATCTTAAACTTCACCATGTTTATCATCCTTTGGCTTGTCTTCTTGCATTGGTGAGTATTTTAAAGATATTTTTTTCATGTCTTCACCTAAGAAATCAATTTCTACGATATTCTTCACAAAAGTATTAGATTCCTCAAACTTGACATGAATAGACTTTTCGATAGTCAAAATAAATCGATTGAAGACTCTATAGGCCTTTCTAGTATTTGAATACCCAACAAATATAGCTAAATAAGATTTGGCATCAAATTTATCTAAATTATCTTTGGTGTTCAATACAAAATATTTACATCAAAAAACTCTAAATATAAAACATTTGGTTTTCTTGAAAAGTAAATCCCAAAAGAAGTTTTGAAACTATTTTTGCAAAAATAAATTCTAATCGATATATAACATGAAGTGTTTACGGCCTCGGCCCATAGATATTGAGGGAGTCTGTATTCACTAATCATTTTTCTAAGCATCTCTTGAAGAGTGTGATTCTTCCTTTCAACGACTCCATTTTATTGTGGAGTTCTAGGAAAAAAATAGTTCATATTTAGTTCTATTTTTTTCACAATAAGTGATAAAAGAATAGTTAATTAATTCACCACCTCTATCACTTTTTGTGCGTAAAATCGAAAAACTTTTTTTCTTTTTCAACTCTTTTTCTAAAAACATGATAATGCGAAAAAGCATCGTCTTTGTCTTCCAAAAAAACATGTAAATCTTGAAAAATTGTCAACTAAAATAAAAACAAAACAATTACCACTAAGACTTTTGATTTTAGTTGGACCAAACAAATCCATATGGATCAACTCTAATGATCTAGCTGTCATGATATCCTTAATTGCTTTGAAAGAGGACTTGGCTTGTTTTTCAAGTTGGCACGCATCATAAATACGTCATTTTCAAATTTCAAGTAAAGAATGCCCTTCACTGATTTATTAATTCTAGATAGATGGTCAAACAAAACATGGCCCAGTTTCCTATTCCATAACTAAGAATCTTCATTAAAAATATTTAAACAAGTAGCATTGCAATGTAAATTAGACATATCAATTATATAGACATTATTTTTACGAAAATCAAAAAGAACACAAATATTTATTTTCTTATATAAAATATTTTAAGACAAATTATAAAAAATAACTTTAAAATCTTTATCACAAAGTAGGCTAATTCTCAAGAGATTATGCTTGAGACCATCAACTAAAACAACATTTTCAATTAAAGGTGATGAGTCAATTTTGATATTATCTACACCAATGATTTTGCCCTTTGAGTCATCTCCGAAGATGATAGTGCCCTCTTCATGATACCTTGATAGGATTGCAAAATTGTTGATATCTCAAGTCATGTGCCTTAAGCAACCGCTCCTTATGTCTTGGAGCCTTGGTGTGTACCTATATCAAGTAAAGAATTTATTGATTTTGGTACCCATATTCTCTTGAGTCCTATAAAGTTAGTTCTTCAAACCTAAACATGATCATTTGAAGCATTTATACAATCATAACAAAAATTAGCTAAGTGACGCTTCGACCACAATAGGTGCATAATATACTCTACCATACATAAATGCATGATGTGTATGTATATGATGAGCATGTGAAACATAAGCGTGCTTAGAGTGTGTGGCATGTTTAGCGTGATGTGTGTGAGCATGTTGTGCTTGAGGAGTATGAGCATGTGTAATATGAGAAACATGAACATGTTTCCTTGCAATGTGTCTCTTTAGAAACATGGCCTCTAATCTAGCCTAATCAAACTCACATTTTTTTCAACATCACCCAAAGTGTTAATTTTAGTTTTCAAAATAGAAATCTCATTTGCATTAATTAAAGAAAATTTTTCTTTACAAGAAACCTTGTAATCAAAATCTTTTTGTGCAGACATAAGTGTGGAAGATAAAATATCTTTTTCTTTTGAAAGAGTAACAACTTGATTTTGAAGAATTTCATTTCTTTTTTTATTTTTAAATATTTATTCTTTAGAAAATCATAATTATTAGAAAGTCCTTCAAATGCCTTACCTATTCTTCCATTATTAATTCACAATTATCAAGTGAAGGTTCGAATGTTATCTTAGGTGTGTTGTCATTTGTCATGAATCACATGTTTGCCATATCCACCTCTTCTTTGGATTCACTCTCTGAATCCTATGTAGCTTTCAAGCCTTCTTTTTGTAGGGCTTTTTGGAGGTTGATTGTTTGCTTTTAGTCTCCGAGCGTTCCGCAACCATGTGGCCAGCTTTCAGCAATTGAAGTAAATGATCTCTTGTCTTTCTTCTCTTGTCATTATCTTCTATTGTTGAACTTGGCCTTATTATACATCCTCTTTACATTTTTCATCGGAGATGGTGGGAGTGAACTTGAAGGCAATCATTTTTTTCTTTTGTAGCGTTTTTCTTGTCTAGCCTACCTCTCCATCTCATGGGTCTTAATATTGTCGTTAAGACCGATGAGCTCCATCTCTTCTATGTCATTCAGCTTCTTCAATATTGTAGCCTTGACCTCCCATGAAGGTGGTAGTGCACGAATGACCTTCTTCACTTTTTGATCATTATCAATGACATAACCTAAAGAAGCAAGACCATTGGTGATTTTAATGAATTTGAATCTTGTAACCACATCATCAATTGAGTCATTATCATGGATGGTGAAATTTTCATATTAGGAATGCAAGAGATCAATCTTAACACTCTTGACTTGTGAAGTTCCCTCATGCGTGACCACTAGCTATGACCAAATCTCGTAGGATAATTTGCAATGAATGACCCTAGCAATGTCATCACCATTCAAGGCTTGAAGCAATGCATAGTATGCCTTTGCATTGACATTAAATTTCTTGGTGGTAATATCGAACAAAGTGTTCTCATCACCAACGAGTGCACTAAATGGTTTAGTCACCACCTTTACAACCCGGCTTCCTAGGAATTGCAAGAATATGGCCATCGTAATCTTTCATATAAGAAAGTTAAGGCCATCAAACATAGGAAGGGTTTTAATTCCTTTGGCCATTTTACTATTGTGGATAGAAAATAAAATGTGAATGAAGTGATTAGCAAATAGGATCTCTCTAAGGTGGTTAAGGCAAACTCTAGAGACCAAGGCTCTGATACCAATTGAAATACACCTAAAGGGGGGTGAATAGGTGTAATACTAATCAAATGCGAAATAATAACAATCTGTGCTAAATTTTGCAAACCGATCACTCAAAATAAGAATTAAAGCTGAATTTTCCATGAAGGGCTCTACAACTTCTCCTCGTATATTCCTTTAGATTATGAGTTGAGGTGCTCAATTATCTTCTTGTTGAGATGAGTAAATACTGACATATATGAATAATGAATGAGATGCAAGCAATGAATAACAAATGTAATAGAGACAAAAATATAAGTTCAAACAATAGTGGAGATAAAGATCAAGAGACAAGCAATTGTAAACACGAAAAATTTATTTCGAGGTTCGAGCCACCGCTCTATGTCCCCGTCTTCACCACTATGAAGGATTTCACTATCCACAAAATGATCTTTCCCAAAGGGACCTTACAATAAGGAATTATTATAGTCTACATAAGACTAGAGTACACAACTCTACCACTCAATCCTGTACACAAAAGGTAGTATAAAGCTAATTGAAATTATAAAGCTCTTGGTGATCCCTCAAGATCACAAACACCCTCTCTTACAACTTCCTATAGAACATAATATGAAATAAAGTTCAAAGAGTTATGTGAGAGTAGAAATTCAAATAGAAAGAATTTAAGAGCTAAAAAACTAAATGAAATTAGTTTTGAAAAGATTGCACTTCAAAATTGAAAGCTAGAAAACTTTTCTCTTTTAGAGTAAATTTAATTTTTTATGAGAACTTATAAAAACTTGTATTTTGAAACCAATCCCCATGGTATATATAGGCAATAGATTAATACTATTAGTTAAGCATACCAGGTCATGTGGGGGTGTGATTTGACCTATAAAAACTAAAACTGCCCATTGGAATGCACAAAAAATAAAACAGATTCAAAATTATAGTTGTTACTGTAGCTTTGGCAGCAGAACGGTCGACCGGCCAATTGACCGGCAGTTCATTTCTAGAACTAGAAATTAGACTCGGTCGACCAGACTACTGTCCTAAGGAGTTATTATATAGGGTTGGTCGACCGCTCGTCGACCGGCCCAAACAGAAATTAAGGGTCTGCCAGTCGGTCGACTAATTGGTCGACCGCAGGGGTTAGCGGTCGACCGGTCGGTCGACCGTTAGAGGTGCACAAATGCATAAACCCCTTGTCAGATGATCAGTCGACCGTTCGATTGATCGTCTTGGCCTGACATGGCTACGGTCAACCGACCTGGGCCAAAAGTCTATTTTTGAAATATTTTGAAATGCAAACTTATTTTTGAAATATTTTGTATTGGTTTATAAGTGATATGGCAATGTATAGGTAATGAAATACATGTTCTAATCTGAATATAAAATTTTGAAAAAATTATGAAACATGTATCAAGACCAAACATGCAAAACACAAATACGATGAAAACTTGTATTTTTGAAAACTTGTATTTTTGTGTGTGTAAATTCTTCAGCATCAAATCTATATTTTACATTTTAACATACTATATCCTTACAAGGCTCTTAGCAACTACAAGTGTCATCAAGTGGGCTGCTCCAACAGCGACGTCGAGTGCTTTAAGCTTCAATCCCGTACTTGAAATGCTCTTGAGTCTTCAACACCTTCCTTTTGAGGAAGAAAACTTCTTGAATCCTCTTGAAACATGAAACACACTTAAACACTTGAACTTGATTAGTACTAAATAATCACATACATTTTATTATCATCAAATAAGAAATCAGTGATTGTAACCTTGGGCCAATATAGAGAAACACCGAGTTGAAGACTCGGCAGCAGAAGTCGAAGCGTAGAAGATCTACTTCCAGCAAGCAATTAAAACTATAATCACCACACAACCAAAAAATACAAGATTTAATATGGTTTGATAATGTGCCTACGTCCACAGGGAGGAGGAAAGAAATCTTTATTGCAAACAGAGAAGAAAATATACAAGAGTTACAAGGAGATCTCTCTCATAACTCTCAATAGTTGAAATCTGAAATTCTCTTGAATTCTTGACATACCTTCAAAAGGCCACCCTAAAGGGGTTTATATAGGAACTTAGGATGATCTTAGTCCTTCATAAATTCCAATAACCAAATCAGCACCGCCTCAGAAAAATAGAAAACCCGTATCCTAACTAAAACAGGAAACATGAGCATACCTGTATTAGTCGACTAGGGCAAATATTAGTTGACTAATACCAAGTATTAGTCGAGTATATCCAGATCTAGTCGACTATACCCAGAATCATGTCGACTACTATAATGCAATCTGAGAATTCAACTTTTGATTGTAGGGCCTAGTCGACTATACCAAAGTATCAGTCGACTAGCCCATGACCTAGTCGACTAAAGTCCTATTGTCAACTAATAACATGCACAATGCATGTACATGTCTGTGCTTGATTTGTAAAGCTTGTAACACCTCCACCTGAACCTGAATTCTTCTCCAATGAATATGAGGTGCTCCAAATACTAGCAATTCCGTATTCAATATTGGAAGTTTTCGATTTTAAATCTACGCATAATGATATTTTGTTGAACATGAGGAGTTTTTGGACTTAGCCTTTGTAACGCCCTGGTCCTGCGGGTACGGGGATGCTACCGCGCATATATAAGTAGGGCAAAAATACCCCACATATATATATGCTAAGCATCTATATAGGAAAGAATTAAACAGCAAAAACACAGTGGTAATACACATTCCAACAAAAAGTAAAAGTACACAGTTTTCACAGGGTATAATCCAATATAACATGAATATTACATCAAAAAGGCACAAAGTATGGTTACAAATCATAAAAAAGATTGGAAGATACTTACAGACTACAAAAGGGAATCTCGCAAGCTGGTCAAGGGAGACAGGTCAGAAATGAGCTACGACTAATCCGATGCTCCTCAAAGAAGTCCAAAGTTTCCACAGAAGGATTCCACCATGCTTCTGCTGTGCTTCGAGATCTGAACATGTAGGTCCAAGATTATAAGAAAATAACCCAGCGAGTATGTAAAATGAAGCCAAGTGGCATGCACAGGTAGTCACACATGTACATGATCAAAGTGATGTGGTTCAGGCATACAAGTACAGGCAATGACAAGTAATATAAATTTTAATCAGAGAATCAATAGTAAATTCAAAATTAAGTAAGTACACGTGTCTCGATAAATCTGAATCGGGAAACATGTATTGAAATTCGTGTCGTGAGCATAAGCATAGATAGGCATGAAACTAGTATTGAACCAATATAACTAAAATCATATTATTATTATATTATTAAGACTCATCTGATTTGTATACATCGGTATGTGTCCCATTCCACAGACCTTCGCATACAACCGGAGAGTAAGTTATTGGAAACTGATGAGGCTTGACGAACTATATTTAGAATGCGTCCCATGCATGCCCGTGCAATGGTCCAGGAGTATCTGGCGCTGAACCAGAACATACGCTAGGTATCGGGACTTATTGTACGCCCGAACAGGAATAGGGTGTCGTTGCTCCCATAGGAATAGGCCCCAGGGCTTATGACACACCCAACAGGAGATTAGGAGGATGGGGGGTGCCAGTACACCCCACGAAAATTCCTGGTGGCCTCCAGGTAGAATCCCAAATTTTAATTGTACAATATTTGTGTGGCCACCATAAACACGAAAACTATATCGGTACCCAATAGTTTCCCCCCGTCTCGGTATAAGTTGTTCAATTATTACAGATTATGTTCATGATGATCGATTTATGGGAATTTAACAATGGTATAATAACAAGAGGAACATGCATGATACATGAGTACAATCTCAAGAGTGTATATGATATCAATGTCAAGTCCTTGTAAAATTGATAATCATGAGTCAAGTGATATCATAGAGATATCAAGTGTCAAATGATAGCTTGTCAAGTATCTGATGTCAGATATCAGTTATCAAGTGATTAACATATCGGTGTCAGGTAATTAGTAGGTCATGTGACATAATACTGAAAAATAATATAGTCAAATATTTTTCACTCTTCACAACCATATCAAAAAGAATTATTAATTATACTATTAATTTTCAGACAGGGCTAGTTAAGCTGCAAGCTAGGCCGTGTTAGCATAACGCTCGGTACATGGCGGAACTTGGCTCATGGCAGAGCTAGCGTACAGCTCAAGACGCTAACGCATTCAAAGAGGCTACACTCGTAGCAGAGCAGACGTATGAATGTTAGGCCAACACACACGATAAAGTTAGATACACATGATGAAGCAATGTATAAACGCCCGGCTAATGCATGTGACGAAGCCACACTGGCGGCGAAGCTAAACGCACGCGGCGAAGCGGCGATATGAATCTCTGGCTATCACATGCAGTGAAGCTATACTCGAACGAGTCTAGCTGTAAAGTGCTGAGAGCTAAGCTCGTCTCCCGGCGCAGCTATATGAAATCCGGAGGTTAAATAGGTACCTGCATAAATATTAGTACAACACATGCATATAAATAATAGTACACGCCAAATATGAAATAACAGTACTCACAATAACAACCAACAAGTATTAGCAAAGCATGTATAACATTAGAAAATCACTCGCATATCATATATCAAGTCGCATAATGATGTGTAATATATTAAAAAGCAGAATAGCATTCACCAATCATGTAAGAATAATAGAAACGCTCAAGAGAAATTGTACTCACAAAACCAATGAAAGGTACTTGCTAATACATAGAAGTGGTACTCGCCTAACAGTTAACAGGGATGCAGTGGCAGATTCCAAAGAAACACCGGGGTATTAGTGCGTGAGTGATAGCGAGAGAAAGTTAGAGAGAGAAACAAATGTAAGAGAATAAGAGAGAGGAGAGAGAAGACAACTAGATCTAGAACGAGGGAGAGAGGAGAAGAGCAAGAGAGGGAGAGAGAGAACAAAATTTAGAGAGAGAGAGAGAGAACAGTATGAGAGAGAAGAAAAGAAGGAAAAAAGGAAATAGAAGAAAAGAGAACAGAAAGAAGAAGAAAAGAAGAAAGAGAGGGAATGAGGAGGTTGGCCGGCGGCCAGTCAAAGGTTGCCAGCGGGCCTGGGCTGCTGGTAGCCACGACCAGGGTGGCCGGAGTTGGGTGGTTGGCTGGGTGGTGGGTGAAGGTGGTAGTGGTGGTGAAGATGATGATGATGATGGTGTGATGTTGTTGTTGATGATAAGGAAGATGGTGATGATGGTGGTAAAGTGGAGTGATGGAGGTGGAGTTGGTAGTATTGATGGTGTTGTGGGAGATGGAGTGGTGGTGGAGGTGCTGAGGAATGGTGGTGGTTGAAGTGAAGGTGGTGGGATGGTGGTGGAGTGGGAGTGTTAGTGGTGGGGTTGGTGATGATGAAGTGGTGGCGGGGATGGTGATAATGAAGTGATGAGGTGGTGGTGGGAGGAGCGTGTGGTGAGATGGAGGTGAAGAAGGTGGAGGTGGTGAAGCGATGATAATGATGGTGTTGGAGGAGACTGAAGGAGGAGGAGGAGGAGGAGGTGATTGGTTGTGAAAGTGGTGGCATGGTAGAGGTTGATGATGGTGGGTATGGTCGAGATGGTAGAGTGGTGGTGTGGGTGGTGGCCGGCCCAAGGGGCGACGTCATCGGTAGTAGTGGCTCATTGTAGGGACAAGGAAGAGGAGAGTGAAGGTGGGAGAGAGAATGAGAGAGGGGAGAGAGATGAGGGAAGAGAGGGAGAGAGATGGGGGGAGAGAGAAAAAATTAAGGTGTGATGCAAATTAAAAGAAAGAAAAAGATAGAGAGTGAGTTGATGAGATGTGACTGTGGAATGGGAGGGGATGGCAAGAGATGGTGATGGGGCATGACTGTCGGCAGCACATGGGGAAAAAGAGGAGAAGGGAATGAAAGGAAGAGAAAGAATCTAATATAAATATATTATAATAATTGAGTAAATTTTGAGTAAATCAGAATAATCCCCAAAAATTCTCTAAAATAGAAAATATTACACTGAGAAATATTGTCACGCACCGCTTCCCAAAATACGCTGGAGCGGAGATGCGATGAGAGTCGGCGACATATATACGCGAGAAAATTACCCCACGTATACACACTAAGTCTAATGTGACCTAAACAAGTTATATAAATCAACAATAAAGGCAATAAAGTCACTGCAATAATACATATAATGTTTTCACACTTGATAATATCATTGTATGAATCATATAGAACAATATGGAGTCCAAGCAATAGGGAATCAAAGGAAGTCAACAGAATAAAAAGGAGGACAAGAACTGTAACAAAGAATCCGATGATCAAGTAAAGAGACTCCGTACTCTTCAGATATACATGATCTCCTCAAATATATGCTCAGTAAAAGAAATAACACATATATCTGGATGTGCAAATTCAGGGAGTCAGAACTCCCAATGAGTGTATAAAAATGAGGAAATGGTACACATGCATACATTGTGTGATCATTCTATGATACTATCATGAAGGTGCATTGGATAAGGAGATGACAAGAATAAAAGAGTAATGAGAAAAGAGTATGGTGCAATGAATATCAAGCAGTATAGTACAAATATCATGATGACCTGCAATACCTAACTTTAATGTAATGAGATCAATTGGTTATAAATCATATATCAGGTCATGAGCACAGTCAGGTGTTTATCATAACATTTATGTATATGACAAGCTAACACATGTCAGTTACGATGTATCATGTCAGTTAATTGTTATTAATTATGTTAGCGAACAATAATTGCCACATGCAATAGACACATCCCATACTATGCCTACTACACATGTCAATCGGGGTCCTATATTATTGAAAATGATCGGTTGGAGACATTGTCTCAATTATCTTATCCATATATGGATCTTGCTTGTTATTTTTCAACCTATTAGGAAATGGTACTATAGGCTGGTGCACCTGACTGGTTGACTTATCTGTTTCAGATTCGTCAGATTTAGAAGGATTGGGATTAGATGAGGTGGATGCTTGATTGTGGTTGTGCTGAATGGGATTAGATGGTGTTGACACTTGATTATTAACTTTCTTTCCCGACCTCAATGTATGAACAGCATTACATTGATTCATTGATTGATCCTCAGCCAAATGAGCTTGTTAAGAATTCTTAGGATCATTATTGGCTGACTAGGCAAGGTACCCTTTTGCCTCTCATTCTGTGGAGTGGCTAATTGGCGCATTTGAACCTCTAACTTCTGTATGTTTGCATGAGAGAATCTTGGTTCTTCATGTATCTTTCCATGTTTCTCTCGAAGTCAATCATTCTCCTTTCTAGTTGAGGATTCTGGAAGGAAGATTGTGGAGCTTGGTTGGAAAAGTTTTGTTGATAGTTTGAAAAGTTAGGTGGATGGATTAGAGAATTATGATGGAAATTAGAAAAGTTGGGTTGATGGTTGGAAGAATTATTGGCATGATGGAAGTGGCTTGTATGATTTGACCGTGAGTGGTCATTGTTATTTTGGCTCCATGAGAAATTCGGGTAATTTCTCCAGCCAGGATTGTATGTTAGTGCATAAGGATCATTGTTCGGCCTTGAAAATGTCGCATTCGACGGTTCTGGAAAGTGTTGTTGAGCTTGAAATACAGGACACTCCTTAAACACATGATTCAAGGCTTGACAATAAGCACAACCCGGAGTTGAAATTTGGTTTGGGCTGACTTGATTGACTAGACTTGGTTCTTTAGTATCTAAAACTTTCACTCTTCTTTCTAGGTTAGCTGACTTAGCCTCGTTATTTATGGATGATTCAATTGAATGGAGACCTCCTTTTGAAGAGATGGAATTTGAATTCCTACAGCTTTCACTAGTTGGTTCCTATTGAATGGCCTTTTCAGCTAGATTCTCATATAAATCCCAACCTTCATTTTTATCCTTCTGCAAGAATCCACCTTGGCACATACTTTCTAAGAGGGTCTTGGTTGAGTAGTCTAAACAGTTATAAAAAATTTGACATTGTCGCCATTTCTCTATTCCATGATGAAGACATCGGACAAGGAGGTCTTTGAAGCGTTCAAAGTAGCTCCAAAATGGTTCATTAGGTTCTTTCTTGAACTGCATGATATTTTTTCTAATGAGAGCGGTCTTATGAATTGGATTGAATTTCTTCAAGAAAACCTTGATGAAACCATCCCAAGATGTGATAGAGCCAGCCGCTAAGCTATATAGCCATTTCTTGGCTAAGTCCTTAAAAGCGAAAGGGACAAATCTCAACATAATAGTATCATTTATAAGGTGTGAGATTTTCATCATTAAGCATACTTCTTAAATTCTCTTATGAAGAAATAAGCATCTTCGGACTCTAAGTCATGGAACTTAGGGAGTGTGTTGATGAACTGTGGCTTAAGCTCAAAGTTATATTCACCAACCGATGGAAATTGGATGCAGGATGGAAGTGAGGTTCTAATGGGATAAAGCCTATCGTGAAAAGATGTCGGTTGAGACATAACCGAATCTAGTCTTAGTTCGAACTTGGGTGGTGATGTGCTTCTAGTTAACCTAGATGAATTAAGGTCTCTTGACCACACTTGCATACACAAACACAATCACAAACAAGTTCACCAATAGTCAATAAGAGGAAACAATCAAGCCTAGTCTAAGGTAACCTTGACCTAGACAACTCCTAACTAGTTGATTGTCCACAAGAGGTATAATGCAGACTTTGATCACAAGCTAATCAGCCAGGTCAGGGCAAGATTGGTGGGAGGTATCCGCGCAAAAGCGATGGGCCTAATTAAGTTAAACCACTAGCCTTTGTGGTTTCGCCCCTCAATCCTTTTTCTAGACACTGATTTGGCAGGAGTCAAATTCTAACACCTTCCCCCTTAGGATATCTCCTAGTGAGTTCGAGATGTCCCTAAGGACAACGTCTATCAGATTTTACTTAGGCTTAGGTTGTGCATGCTTGGAGATGGTTTGTGAGCTAAGGAAGGGTAATGACTTCCCCACCTTATCTTGATTTGGGTTTTGCCCTTAGAATTGATTATGCAAAGTGTGCAAGATATAGGAAAGAAACATTCAAAAGCAAATATCACACAAGAATGTTTCTTAAACTATATGCTATGCATACGTACCTTGTCTCCAGCTATCTTTAACAGTAATTAGATAATGTAATGAAATAGACACGTGCCTAAATGCAAAGTCTAAATCATTTTTAGCATTTACAATCAACCTTTTACTGTTGTGTTAGAAATGGATATATAGTGAGTCAAACAAGGAAATAAATAGCTACAGATATTAAACTTTGCAATTCAGCCAACCTGCAAAAAAATACAGGTTAATAGTTCACTCAGATTGCCACAGAAATATAGCAAATCTGAGGGCTTCTGGGCTCTGCTTTCTAGAGCAGAGTCCAGGGACACTTATATGTCCACTGCAGCAAAAATTCCTTTTTGAACCTGTACACCAAGAACAAAAAAGAAAATTAACCAAAAGTGTCAAATTAAAAAGGGAATAACTTGTAAATCACCTAAAGGGGAGGTGAATAGGTGATGAGCTAATCTAATGGTCAATAATGTGGAATTAAAACTTATTAAACTAAACACCACGTATAACACAAGAGTGTAGCCAGATTCCCCGTGAAGGGCTCTGGACTAACTCCTCAAGATTCCTATAAATAAGAGTTGAGGTGCCGTGTTGGCTCTCTTGGTTGAATACAAGTGTTAGCAAACAATCCCCAAGCATATAACAATATGAGCACAAATATATATCAAGCATATAAGGATGAAACTAATATAAGCATGCAAGATATAAACAAGTAAGAGATAGAGAGAGAGCAATCGCAAACACGGGAGATTTGTTTCGAGGTTCGAGCACACTTGCTCTACATCCTCGCCTTCAACACTTGAAGGATTTCTACTATAAACTGATCTCACCAGATCACTCGTTGCCGCAACACCTATAAGGAGTTCCCACTAGAACTCTTGGACTCTTCAGTCCGTACACACCGCAAGCCCACAAGCTCGCCGAGGCCGCACCTTAAACACCAAGTTCACACACGAACTCGAAATACCGCGAACCCACAAGTCCGCCTCCTCAAAGTACAAGAATGAACTTTGGTGATCACAACACTTTGATCACCTAAAATCCTCTCACAACAAATAACTCTATAGGTAGATATAGCAATGGATAGCTCAAGTGTTTGTGTGAGAAAACTAGTGAAATCACCTAGAGGGGGGTGAATAGGTGATAATGCTAATCAATACACAAACTAAAATGTTATGATGCAACGATCACCCAAAATAAGACTAGAAGCCGAATACCCTATGAAGGGCTCTGAACTCCTTCCTCGTGATTCCTCTAAATAAGAGTTTGAGGTGCACAATGCAATCTTTTTGTGAGAGTATTGATCGACAATATAAAAATGAATAGAAAGCAAGTAAATAACACAAGTAAACCAATCGCAAACACAAAGATTTGTTTCGAGGTTCGAGCACCCAACTCTACGTCCCCGCCTTCACTCAGAAGGATTTCCGATCCACTAGAACTTCCACAAAGGATTACAACCACAAGAGAGTTCTCAACTCCTCAATCACACTCCTCTAGTCCAGAGGTAGTGGAACCACAAATACAATAATCTCTTGATGATTAAAAACCACAAACTCTCTTTTGAAAAACTTTTCTTTACAAAAACCCTAGAGAATAATATATAAGATTGAAGCTCAAGGTTTTTTAAGTGATATAAAAATAGAAGAGAGATTTTAAGAACCAAAAACTTTCAGAAAATTTTTGAAAATAATAGCCCAAAACTTAAACAAAACTTTCTCAAGAAAACTCAAAACTTTTGATTTTTGAATTTGTTGTTGTGAAAATCTCAACCTTAATGACCCCTTTATATAGGATTTAGGAAGAGTAAACATAAAAAACTTTTACCTAAATAAAATAGGAAGAAATTAACCCTCTAATACAGCTAACCATATTTTTTAAACTTCAAACACGTTTTAAAAACATGTTAAAAATCAGCCTCCAGAAAATTAGTCATTACTGCAAATCTGACAGATTGGTCAACCTTGAGCACATTTTTCAGGCTGTAAACATCTGAATTCAGAATTAAAATATAGGAATAATTTATAGATCTTTAAGTCTTCTTTTTAATGCAACTGAAATCAACTCAATATCAATTTTTATTAGAAAGTTATCAATAAAACACTGACAGGTGTCAAATCAAAAATTGTAAGCTGTTTTCAGAACAAGAACAGGGTTCAACCAAATATTTGACATCTTTAAAATTTGAATCTGAAAATTATTATTGAATAATAAATTTATATCTAAAAGTTAGCTTTGAAATGAAAGTTAAATCATATTATTTGAATATAAGAATAAAAAGTTATGATAACAACTATAAAAGGGTGTCAAGCAGATCAGCAGAAGTAAAACTGGTTCAAATCTAAAACTCGATATATGTACTTGAAATCTAAAACCGGTTAAACCAAACGTATTGAATTTGCGTGTGTGTGTGTGTATTTGAGCTTCAAACGTATATACTGTTCTTTAACAAACTAAAAATATAAAAACTTTATAGGAAGGGGTCTCTGAACCGCGTTGCCGAGCTAGACCCTCCTCTCTTATGAAAGAGTCATCTTGTGCCATCAACCTTTCAATATGCTTTAAGCGCCAATAACCTTGCAACATGCTTAAAGCCATCAAGACTTGTACAAACCTGAAATTCATTCTAGAATCTTTTTTAGTACTAAATAGCTTTTGTATGTTTTGTTATCATCAAAACTATATAAATAGAGAGTGTAACCTTTTGGACCAACAATCTCCCCCTTTTTGATGATGACAAAACATATAAGCTATAACACAAGATATAGAAGGGAGGTAAAAACTCTCCCTGAAATGATGCTCTATTATCAAGTATAAAATATGAAACATGAACATATAAAAATATATATATGAGTTAAACATGTACAACACATGAAACCAAAACATGAAACCACAAATACTTCTCCCCCTTTTTGTCGTACATCAAAAAGGGTTAGGAAACAACCAATAAACAATATATGCATAAACATGCATATATGCATATATAAACTCAAATGTCTCTTCCCCTTTTTGTCAATTCATCAACAAAAGGGCTAAAGAAAAAACAATCAATTATCATATCATTAAATCTTAAAGATCAAAACTTAATTTTTTTTATACCAATTTAAAATTTTTGATAAACATATTGATACCAATTGAAAAATATTGATACTAATTAAAGGTAAAAACTAAATTTTTAGATAAACACTAAAATCATTTTGCAATAAGGATACGAAATAGAGAATAATACCAATTTAAGATCATTGATACTAATATTGAAAATGTTAGTATATATCAAACCAAAGTATTTTACATCATAAATGATGGGAGTAAGATACCAATTTAAAATGAAAACTGATACAAATTGAAAATACAACCAATACCAATTCTACATAAAACCAATTTAAAAACAAGAATTTTCTCCCCCTTATGAAATACTAAAAGAAACAATGCATAAGCTTGTAATAGATACTAATTAAAAAATTGACATGATGAACTAAATCAAGCTTAGCAAACATAATTTATGCTTTTTCAAAAAAATTGTAAAGACATGTGAAACAAGTATAATCAAATCATATATATGTATTTATGGATATACTAATTGAAATATAAGGCATACATATATAGAAAACACATATGAGTATACAAACATATGAAATATCAATTTTGATACCAATAAAAATATAATGAGGATCAAGTGTATAACTCATACTTACCACCCCTTATCATGCACAAGTTTAAAAGATATTCAAGAAGAGTATACAAGGCATGGTCGCCCATCCAACCACCCTTAGAAGGTAGGGGTTTTCAAAAATCATGATTTGAAAGTAAATAGGCATAGTTTGAAAACTCTACCATTTGAAGAATAGAAACTAGTTTTAAAGATGTTTTTAAAAACTACTAAGAAATCCTTCAAAATATGAAACCAAATCATACATCCCATGAAAATATGAAAATCACATAATAATTGACACTCAAAGTCTATAAAGCATATATAAGCTCATGAAAATAAAGTCATGAGTAAACACTAAATATAGAGTGTAAGAATCATGTAATCAACATAAACATGAAAATAAGACATTTGAGCTCAAATCAAATTCCTTTACAAACATGAAAAATATAAAAGTTTAATTTTCATCAAAACAAAACAAACCTCAAGATATATGTATATTTTGTATAAACTAGAGTATACATACTTATCCAAGCATAAACGAGTCCACAACAGTATATTGCATAAAGGCAAGTGGCTTAAGGATGTACATGCATATCTAAAGTTTAGACAAAAGTAACATATGCATGAAGCTGACACATTATCATGTAACCATGTGCAAAAATAGAAAATACAAATGTAAATGAGAGAATCATCAAAACTAGGCTATACAAGTACATGTAATGAGTACAAGTGAGCAATGAAGCACAAACACATAATAACTAAGTGTAGTTCACTATTTGTATAAGTATATACACAAGTTTTAATGAAAATTATATTTAAACAAGTAATCAAAATCATGAAGTACAAAATCAAGCACATAAAGCAAAACATGAATCTAAACATGATCAATCATTATGAGTATTGACGTCAAAACGTGCTAAAAACATTTATATGAAAGTATGTGAATAAAATAGGAGTTAGAGATTGTTACTAAAACTAATAGGGTAATCTCTTAGTCTCCAAACCAAGATGGTCCTCCCACCAAACTCCCTTTAAAAGTGATGCATCCAAAAGTGTCACCGTTTAGCTCGGAACGCATTCACCTCAAGGCACCAATAACTCTCACGTCATGTGAGAGCCCACATCTACATCAAATAGACTAGGAGTAGATTTTGGTACCCATATTTTCTTGGGTCCTAATACGTTAGTGTTTCAAACCCAAACATGATTATTCATACTATTTATATGATCATAACAAAATTTAGCCAAATGACCATTCCGGCCACAATAAGTACATTTATAAATTCTTGCATATTTAAAAGCATAATGAGCATGTGGTTTATGAACATGTGATTTGTGAGCATGAGGTATTTTAGCATGATTGACATGTGATGTGTTCACATGATGAACATGTGGAGCTTTGGCATGAGATGTTTTATCATTTTTAGCAAGTGGAGTGTGCATATGCTTCTTTGAAAACATTTCTTCTAATTTAGTAGTGTTAAAAGCACATTCTTTTAAAACATTTCCAAAATCATTGATTTTAGTTTTTAACAAGGATAATTCATTTTCATCAATTTTTGAAAATTTAGCTTTACAAGCAACTTTATAAGCATCAAACTTTCTTTTTGTTGAAATAAGATTAGAAGAAAGTTCATCTTTTTCTTTTGAAGAAATTGCAAGTTGATTTTTAAGCATCTCAATTTTCTTTTTTAATTTTGAACACTCTACCTTTTTATCATCAAAACATTCAGAAAGTTCAACAAAAGTATGTACTAACATTTCTTTACTTATTTCACTTTCATCATCAAGAGGTTGAGTAGTTACCTTGGGTGTGTTTGCCATGAAACACATATTTGCCGTGTCGACTTCATCTTCGGATTCACTTTCCGAATCCCAAGTGGCTTTGTATACCTTCTTTTCAACCGGCTTCTTTTGCTTCAAGGAGGAGGATATCTTTTTCTTGAAATCTGGACAATCGGCCATCTTTACTAGTGTATGAATGAAAATATGAAAATAGTGATTAGCAATTTATAGGATCTCTCTAAGGATGTGAAGCTAAAAACTAGAGTCCTAACTCTGATACCAATTGAAATCACCTAGAGGGGGGTTGAATAGGTGATAATGCTAATCAATGCATAAATTAAAATGTTATGATGCAACGACCACCCAAAACAAGACTAGAAACCGAATACCCTGTGAAGGGCTCTGAACTCCTTCCTCGTGATTCCTCTAAATAAGAGTTTGAGGTGCGCAATGCAATCTTGTTGTGAGAGTATTGATCGACAATATAAGAAAGAATGGAAAGCAAGTAAATAACACAAGTAAACCAATCGCAAACACAAAGATTTGTTTCAAGGTTCGAGCACCCAACTCTACGTCCCCGCCTTCACCCAGAAGGATTTCCAATCCACTAGAACTTTCACAAAGGATTACAACCATAAGGGAGTACCCAACTCCTCAATCACACTCCTCTAGACCAGAGGTAGTGGAACCACAAATACAATAATCTCTTGATGATCAAAATACCACGAACTCTCTTTTGAAAAACTTTTCTTTACAAAAATCCTAGAGAATAATATATAAGATTGAAGCTCAAGGTTTTGTAAGTGATATAAAAATAGAAGAGAGATTTTAAGAACCAAAAACTTTTAGAAAACTTTTAAAAATAATAGCCCAAACTTAAACAAAACTCTTTCTCAAGAAAACTCAAAACTTTTAATTTTTGAATTTGTTGTTGTGAAAACCTCTACCCGAATGACCCCTTTATATAGGATTTAGGAAGAGTAAACATAGAAAACTTTTACCTAAATAAAAGAGAAAGAAATTGACCCTCTAATATAGCTAACCATATTTTTTTTAACTTTAAACACGTTTTAAAAACATGTTAAAAATCAGCCTCCAGAAAATTAGCCTGTAAATCTGGCAGATTGGTCAACTTTGAGCACATTTTTCAGGCTATAAACGTCCAAATTCAGAATTAAAATATAGGAATAGTTTATAGATCTTTACGTCTTCGTTTTAATGCAACTGAAATCAACTCAATATTTTTATTAGAAAGTTATCAATAAAACACTGACAGGTGTCAAATCAAAAACTGTAAGCTGTTTTCAGAACAAGAACAGAGTTCAACCAAATATTTGACATCTTTAAAATTTGAATCTGAAAATTATTATTGAATAAGAAATTTATATCTAAAAGTTAGCTTTGAAATGCAAGTTAAATCATATTATTTGAATATAAGAATAAAAAGTTATGATAACAACTATAAAAGGGTGTCAAGCAGATTAGCAGAACTGAAACTGGTTCAAATCTAAAACTCGATATATGTACTTGAAATCCAAAACTGATTAAACCAAACGTATTGAATTTGTGTGTGTATTGATCGGGGCGAAACTAGCACTCAAAAACGTGTGTGTTATGAAATCAATGAAAAAGCTCGTATGTGCTAATGTTCTCTCGATACTTCCGTTATAGCATTGGCTCAACGGGTTGAATCCACAGGGACAGGAGGCGATAGAAGTATTAACAATTTTTATTCACGTTTTATGTTAACAATTCTTCTTTGTTAAAATAATTACAAAAAGAAAAGAAAAGAAAAGAAAAGGAAAACAAGCATGTGGTAGGTTGAGAAGGCGAAGAAAACGTTGATGTGAAACAAAAAAGAAGTGGGTTGGAAAACAAATAGGAAAGAAGATGAAACTTGTGGTAAAGAAAATGAAAACAAAGACAAATAAAGAAGCGGTGAAAACAACAATGAAAAAATACTTTGAAAATAGTTTTTTAAAGCAAGATAAAACAAAACTCATGGCTACTAACTACTAATTGCTCCACTAACCATGCTAACCTCTTAGTGATAGTTGCCTCACATGGATCCTTGGCCATCACTAGTCCTTGGCTTCAAGAGACGATACAGAGCATGGCACATAAGATTGATCTTCTACATTCAAACAACACATCCATACCACATAACAAGTTGCAAGCTACTGTTAAATCATCAAAACCGTTAGAGGTGAGCATGAAATAAAGTAAGCATTTGCAAGTTAGCAAGTTAGTGGGTTAGGTGTTAAAATGTTAGAATGTTCGAATCCATCATCATGAGCCATCAATGGCTCTTACAAGAGCAAGGCCTTGTGAGGCTATTAGATTCATGTGGATTATCAAGTAAGTGGTTAGATGGTTAGTGGTTAGTAGTTAGATTTTCATGAGAAAAAGAAAAGTTAGTCAAGCAACATGTAGAAGATGGAGGAGATTACATTGGAGAAGAAAGGAGGCACCTTTACATAGATTGTCACCATCTATTACAATAATCCCTCTCTATCTCTCTCTGAATCTCTCAGCCCTACTACAAGATCTAAAAACGAAATAACATAACAAAATATAAGAAATGAAGAACACCTATCTACACTACCCTAAAACATAGAAAAAAATCAGAAACTACTCCTAAAAATGAAAGCTGCTTCGTTCTGGACCTATACGGGGATATTTATAGGCATAGGAGCCTTCTGGAAGACGAGATGGGGCCACGCGTCGAAAATCGATGCGTGGCCCCACTAATGGGCCGCGGATCCGCGGCTGTTGCCGCGGATCTGCGGCCAAACCAGGGAGTTAACTCCCTGGTTTTGGTGTAAGGATCCGTCTTGGCTCTAGGAGCTTCCTAGTATATTCCATTTCTGGTAATTTTGCCGGAATATTCGTCTGACGTGCGCAAGAGTCTAGGTTCGACGTATCTTCTAGATGATCCCTTACTTGGCCCCATGAAATTCGGATTTAATTACTCTAAAAGGGGTTTAATTAAGCTCTTATTACTCTTTGCCCCTGAACTCTTGATTTACCTGCAATAGAGACCAAAACACGGTTTAGACCGACAATTTATTCATAAATCGGTGAGAAAATGCGATATAATAATGCATAATCATAGACTAATCACACCCCCACACTTATCTTTTGCTCGTCCCGAGCAAAACAAGAAAAGAAAAACTATACTATAAATGTTATTACACCACTTTCGCAGGTGACGCGATTGCACTGAGCGTGTGCAACAAGCCGTTAAACCTCTAGGCTACCCCTAGAGGAGGAGTGTTGTCTCCTGAGGGTTTTCAGCGGATTGCACCCACAAAATCCATAAAGAAAGAAGACAAATGTTAGTATTTTGAAAATGCATTTTGAAAGAGAAACAAGTTTTCAAAATATTTTTGCAAAAATATAAGCGATCTAAGGTCATAAGTCCACCAAAAATCATTCTTCCTTAAAACTTAGTCTCTATGCAAGATCTTGTCTTCAATTAAGGTAAGAGTTCAAAATTGAATTGAATATTTTATCTTTCATAAAACCTAAATAATATGCACTTTGTGATAGTGAAGATTTCTGAGATTTCAACTCTGACCATCAAGCCATTTATTTTTATATATATTTTTTTCTTTTTTTTCTTTTTTTTCTTCCCTTAGTTTTCTTAGGCTTTCTAGTTCACCCATGTAGTGAGCCTATAACCGATGACTCCCAGACCAGACGGTTTTAGGGTACCAGATGAGAAAACATCCCTCAGGTTTAAGGACTCGAGTAAACAAGGCCACAAAACTAAGGGGGATTATTTATTTCTTTTGATCACCGTTAGGCGTGAATAATCATGCTTCTTGAGGCATAATTATCCAGCTTAATAAGTGATGTTTTATTCATATATATATATATTCTTTTTATTTATTTTTGTTTTATGGAATTTTAGGTCTTTGTTTCCATCCCAAAAATGTGTAAGTCCAAATTATCTAAGGCAAAAAATTCAAGATAAAATTATCTCCCCAATCTTTTATACTTAACCTATAATTTTAAACAAGATATATTATTTTGACTAGGTTTAAGATGTCATAATTAAGGTTTCCTTAGTTTCTAAGATCATCTTAATTTTCTTAAAAATAGATTAAAATTTGTCTCTTATTTCAAAAAGTTTTTAGAGAAAGAGAAAATTCCTATACAAAAGGGAAGATTTTTAAAAGTATCCTAAAAGAAGTGTAAAAGAAAGAAAATTTAAAAACTCTATATTAGTAAACCCTCCCCCATACTTATCCCATGCATTGTCCTCAATGCATCATGATGTATGTATGCATGAAACAAATAGAGAGGGAAAGAAAAATCACCTCAAGGTGGTGGTTCCGGTGGTGGTCTGATTGGTCCACAAAATGCGGCCCAATCCATCTTGCGTAAAGTCTGGAGGAACCCACCAGAGACCTCTAGAATACAACCCACTAGAATGATGTAGATAATTATGATTTTTATGATTTTTATTAAGAATTTAACCTTATCTAATTTCTAAATTTTCAAAATAATTTCAGAGTCAA
This sequence comes from Agave tequilana, assembly GCA_038442645.1. Taxonomy (NCBI): domain Eukaryota; kingdom Viridiplantae; phylum Streptophyta; class Magnoliopsida; order Asparagales; family Asparagaceae; genus Agave; species Agave tequilana. The sequence continues at coordinate 82,723 of JAVJIF010007833.1, forward strand.
ATTTATCAAGCCCCTTGTCCCAGAATGGAATGATTGATTTGGACTCAGGAAATACAGGAACTAATATCGACTCAGAAAAAAGACTTAAATCAAGTAGGTTCGGGAGTCGAGATTGGTTCCGGAAGTGGGTCCAAATCAGGAAGTTGAAACTCAAGTCCACATTCATTTCCCCATGATGGAATGTGACTTCCTAATATTGGTGATTCAAGTTCAAGAATGACAAGTGTGAGAACTAAAACTGACTCTAAAATGTTGCTTAAATTGGGTAACATAACAGGGGTCAATATTGATTCAAGAATTTGAACTGGATCATAAATTTGAGGATCAAAGTCACATTCCTTATTGAGTTCAATTCCATAAAAATGAGAACTTGCCAATTTATCAATGAGACTTTCAAAAGTATGAAATTGGTCAAGTGCAATATGATCATCATAAATGATTAGTGATTTAATTTCACAATGGACTGGTACAGGATCCAATACTGAATCGGGAAAAGGCCTGAATTCAGGTAAAAACACCTCAGTCAATATTGAATCAGGAAGTGAAATTGAATTATCAAGTTGAAGTTCAGGATCATATTCATGCTCAAGTTCAATTTCAGGAAAAGGATAACTTGCCAAAATGTCAATAGGATTTGAAGTTTGGACAAGTTCAGATGGGTGTGCTAAAATTGAATCTTGATTTTCAAAATGACAAGAGTCCTGGGTCAGATCAATAGAATTAGGGATAGCTGAATTGGTCAAAGGTTGATAAGATAGAGTTTTCTCATTCTTATAAATGATAACCAATTTACTCAGTTGTGTTTCCAACCTATTGATGACTCGGTAGAAGATTTTTGAAATTTTAGCGCGGGCTCTTGCAAGACTTCTATACTCTTTTCTAGACTTGATTTTTCTACAAGTGCATGTTTTAGAATGGGAGTATAAGAATCTTGATTTTGAAAATTTTGTGAAGAATGTGAGTCCAAAATGTTTTGAGATTGAGGCTTAGACTCACACAAGAGTTCCTTACTCATTTTCAGGGCAGATGGTTGTTCATTATGAGGAGGTGGAAATGAGTAAGACTCTTGAAAAAATTGTGGAGTTGGAGAGGCCAACATTTTCTGAAGTTGTTGTTCGGTCTCTTATAGGTTGGCTTCTATACTCTTCTCTAATTCAGATTTCTCTTCAATTGGTGGTTCTAGAAAAGGAGTATTGGAAGCAAGATCAGGGAATGAATATTGTGAGATTTGTGGACATGGTGGACACGGTGGACAAGGAGGTTGAAAATTTAACTCGGGGGAGGTGAATCCCCATTGACTCTGTGAAGAGTTGAAATTATTTTGAAAATTATAGTTAAAAGAATGAGGGTATAGGTTGTATTGATTCAGATAAGGCCAACCCGGTGTATTTGGTTGGTTCATATTGTAAAAAGCTGGGTTAGAATTATCCGAAACGAATGGGGTCGGTGTGAAATATGGATTCATATTAGGATTGAAAGAATTGTTATTGTTGAATTCCATTTCACAAACAATCACAAAAAATAAAAATCAAACAACAAACAAAAAGAAAGAAAATCAAAACCAAGCCTATATTAAGGTTGACCTAGACCTAGACGACTCCTAACTGATCGATTACCCAGGGGAGGTTGTTGCTTGAATCCGACCACAAGCTAATAGGCCAGGGAGGGGCAAAATACGGTGGGAGGTATCCGTGCGTAAGCAACGGGCCTTAATTACGCCAAACCACGGTATCTTCGAGGCGTAACCTCTTAATCCCCAACCTTAGACACTGATTTCACAAGAGTAAGATTCAAAACAAGTTCCACCCTCGGTCAATCTCTTAATGAGTCCGAGATGTCCCTAGGGGCCAACGTCCATCAATTTTTATTAGGGCTTGGGTTGTGTGAGTGGGGAGGTGGTTTTTAGGCTAAAGAAGGGTGATGAAATCCCCACCTTATCTTGTATGGGTTTTGCCCTTAATTTCAATTCGTGCAGTGTGTAATATAGACAAGAATATAACACAAAGCAATAAATCACCCACGTGTTTGTCCTATGTTATATGCAATGCCATATGTACACCTCAATTCAGATCACAACAACAGAACAGAATACAGTATATTGGAATTGACACGTGCCTAAATGCAAATGTCTAAGCCGTTTTAAAAGCGTCCAAATACCGTATTTTAGTTCTTTAGTTTATTACGGTGTGTAGGCAATCAAAGCAGGAAAATAATAGTACAGATCCACTAGCATTACAATGAACACATCCCAGCACAATAAGATACACAATGATTACAACTTGGCAGCGTTTTCGGGGCAAAAGTCGCGTTTGCGCGGCGGTTCTTTAGAAGCTGGGGCCCCACTTTCAAGAGCAAGGAGCTACATAGCTAGTTTTTATTCTGCAATGTCAAGATCCTGTAAAGAATGTCCTGCACACCAAAACAGAGAAGACAATATTAACAAAACGTGAAATCAAAACCATTCCCGTTCCCCGGCAACGGCGCCAAAAATTTTGATCGGGGCGAAACTAGCACTCAAAAACGTGTGTGTTATGAAATCAATGAAAAAGCTCGTATGTGCTAATGTTCCCTCGATACTTCCGTTATAGCATTGGCTCAACGGGTCGAATCCACAGGGACGGAAGGTGGTAGAAGCATTAACAGTTTTTATTCACGTTTTATGTTAACAATTCTTCTTTGTTAAAAGAATTGCAAAAAGAAAAGAAAAGGAAAGGAAACAAGCATGTGGTAGGTTGGAGAAGGCGATGAAAACGTCGATGTAAACAAAAGAGAAGTGGGTTGGAAAACAAATAGGAAAGAATATGAAGCTTGTGGTAAAGAAAATGAAAACAAAGACAAACAAAGAAGCGGTGAAAACAGCAATGAAAAGATACTTTGAAAATAGTTTTTTAAAGAAAGATAAAAGAAAACTCATGGCTACTAACTACTAATTGCTCCACTAACCACGCTAACCTCTTAGTAATAGTTACCTCACATGGATTCTTGGCCATCACTAGTCCTTGGCTTCAAGAGACGATACAGAGCATGGCACATAAGATTGATCTTCTACATTCAAACAACACATCCATACCACATAACAAATTGCAAGCTACTGTTAAATCATCAAAACCGGTTAGAGGTGAGCATGAAATAAAGTTAGCATTTGCAAGTTAGCAAGTTAGTGGGTTAGGTGTTAGAATGTTAGATTGTTAGAATCCATCATCATGAGCCATCAATGGCTCTTACAAGAGCAAGGCCTTGTGAGGCTATTAGATTCATGTGGATTATCAAGTAAGTGGTTAGATGGTTAGTAGTTAGTAGTTAGATTGTCATGAGAAGAAGAAAAGTTAGCCAAGTAACATGTAGAAGATGGAGGAGATTACATTGGAGAAGAAAGGATGCACCTTTACATAGATTGTCACCATCTATTACATCAATCCCTCTCTATCTCTCTTTGAATCTCTCAGCCCTACTATAAGATCTAAAAATGAAATAACATAATAAAATATAAGAAATGAAGAACACCTACCTACACTACGCTAAAACATAGAAAAAATCAGAAACTACTCCTAAAAATGAAAACGGCTTCGTTCTGGACCTATACAGGGATATTTATAGGCATAGGAGCCTTCTGGAAGACGAGACGGGGCCATGCGTCGAAAATCGACGCATGGTCCCACCAATGGGCCGCGGATCCGCGGCTTTTGCCGCGGATCCGCGGCCAAACCAGGGGGTTAACTCCCTGGTTTTGGTGCAGGGATCCATCTTGGCTCTAGAAGCTTCTGGTATATTCCATTTCTGATAATGTCGCCAGAATATTCGTCTAACATGCGCAAGAGTCTAGATTCGACGTATCTTCTAGATGATCCTTTACTTGGCCTCCACGAAATTCGGATTTAATTACCCTAAAGGGGTTTAATTAAGCTCTTATTACTCCTTTACCCTTGAACTCTTGATTTACCTGCAATAGAGATCAAAACACGGTTTTGACCGACAATTTATTCATAAATCGGTGGGAAAATGCGATATAATAATGCATAATCGTAGACTAATCATGTATTTGAGCTTCAAACGTATATTCTATTCTTTAACAAATTAAAAATATAAAAACTTTATAGGAAGGGGTCTCTGAACCGCGTTGCTGAGTTAGAGCCTCCTCTCCTATGAAAGAGTCCTCTTGTGCCATCAACCTTTCAATATGCTTTAAGCGCTAATAACCTTGCAACATGCTTAAAACCATCAAGACTTGTACAAACCTGAAATTCATTCTAGAATCTTTATTAGTACTAAATAGCTTTTGTATGTTTTGTTATCATCAAAGCTATATAAATAGAGAGCGTAACCTTTTGGGCCAACAACTAGGACTGAAATGGTGGAGGAAAACAAAGAAAATCTCTTTTCAAAACACTCTTGAAAATCTCTCCTTTTGATATGGCAATTTTGGCTCTTAAACAAGTGGAGATAAACACCTAACAGAGTTGGAAAAACTGGCTCAAAATCCACTAAAAAAATCTTGTAGAAAATCACCCCCAAAAACCCCAATTTATAGGGCTAGAAAAACTAGCCGTTGGGAGCCAGGTTGGCCTGTCGGTCGATCGCCTGGTCGACCGGCCAACGGTCAGATTTCTGACCGTTGTGCCAGCGGTCGACCGGCCAGTCGACCATGGCCTGGATACAGAGAGCAGACTCTCTGTCCGGTCGACCGCCTGGTCGACCGGGGCCTTTCCAGAGAGCAGAAGCTCTCTGCGGTCGACCGGCCCTCCAGCCAGAACTGGCGTGCACGTCTGTGCACGTCGGTCGACCGACTCGGTCGACCGAATTCAAGTTCAATCGACCGGTCCGGTCGATCGGCAGAAGCCAGGTCAGGTCAATTATGGGATTGAAAAACTTGGTTTTTATTTCTTAAATAAATCCCATAAATTCCCAAAAAATCTAAAAAAATAGTTTCAATGTAATACTTTAATATACAAACATGTTTGAGTAAAATCAAAACATGTTACAAACAATTTGAACTATTTTTGTAACTTAGAAATTTTGGCTAAAAACGAAAACCGTATTTTTCCAAAATTAGTTTTTCCAAAACTTCTCCAAATACAAAAACAAGATATTTTAAACACTTTTAAAGTATATAGTGTATTGATATGATCCACTACACATACATGATGAAATATCTATATTTTTGACATTAAGCACTAAACATGATTTTGGTTAAACATATATACTTTGAATTCCAAAAACCAAACCGGTATTTTTTCAAAATAAAAATTCTTTTGTATTTTTCCAAAGTAAAATTTTTTTGTAAAAACTCATCTAAATCAAGAGTGTGTGTGTGTGTAAGATATACTTGAGCAATCCACCAACTATTCTATCCTTTACATTTTAACTAAAACAAAATCTTATAAAAACAAACCTAGACTCAAGTCTTCTTCTTGAAGTCTTCACTTGAAGTCTTCTCAACTTCTTGACTTGATCCAAACTTGATCCATAGACTAGATTCCTCTTGAGTACTTATGTCGTCTTGATGCACAAGCTCTTGAATCAAACCGTGCTAGCTCCAAAACTTGACTTTAAATTCTTTGTTGAAGCTACACACCTACTAAGATCTTGATCATAAATCTGAAACTAATTAAACACAAGATCATTAGTACCATAACTACATGAGTTGATCATCATCAAAACTAAACTGATAGGCCTTTGGGCCAACAATCTCCCCCTTTTTGATGATGACAAAACTCATGAAGTTATATATGCATGGATTAAAGTAAAGCTTCAAAGAAGCTCCCCCTTAACTCATGCATAACAATAAACAAATATATATGGCAATAAAGCACATGAACATGTATACAAATACTAGGAGATAAACATGCCAATCAAGCATAAAACACATCAAATTCTTTTTCTCCTATTTGCAAAACAAAATATATATGCATAAACATAAAATTCTTCTCCCCCTTTATGTATAAAGTAAGGAAAACATGCATATATACTAAAATACTAAAATATCTTATTTTTGACATTAAGCACTAAACATGGTTTTGGTTAAAACATATATACTTTGAATTCCAAAAATCAAACCGGTATTTTTTCCAAAATGAAAATTCTTTTGTATTTTTCCAAAGAAAAAATTCTTTTGTAAAAACTCATCTAAATCAAGAGTGTGTGTGTGTGTGTGTAAGATAGACTTGAGTAATCCACCAACTATTCTATCCTTTACATTTTAACTAAAACAAAATCTTATAAAAACAAACCTAGACTCAAGTCTTCTTCTTGAGGTCTTCACTTGAAGTCTTCTCATCTTCTTGACTTGGTCTAAACTTGATCCATAGAGCTAGATTTCTCTTGAGCACTTGATGTTGTCTTGATGCACAAGCTCTTGAATCAAACCGTGCTAGCTCCAAAACTTGACTTTAAATCCTTTGTTGAAACTACACACGTACTAAGATCTTGATCATAAATCTGAAACTAATTAAACACAAGATCATTAGTACCATAACTACATGAGTTGATTATCATCAAAACTAGAGTGATATGCCTTTGGGCCAACAATCTCCCCCTTTTTGATGATGACAAAACTCATGAAGTTATATATGCATGGATTAAAGTAAAGCTTCAAAGAAGCTCCCCTTAACTCATGCATAACAATAAACAAATATATATGGCAATAAAGCACATGAACATGTATGCAAATACTAGGAGATAAATATGCCAATCAAGCATAAAACACATCAAATTCTTTTTCTCCTATTTGCAAAACAAAACATATATGCATAAACATAAAATTCTTCTCCCCCTTTATGTATAAAGCAAGGAAAACATGCATATATATTAAAATACTTCTCTCCCTTTTTGTCAATCATCAACAAAGGGGTTAAAGTAAACATAAAAACAATGTTCTCCCCTCAAAGAGGTAAACTCAAATCAATCAATAAAGATATATGCGATATATATTCATGAAGAGGAAGACGCTAAGTTAGCTTCCCTACATACATGCATTACATGAAGAAGGGATGACAAGCCCTAATTCACATAACACATAATATGCAATGCATAAGAGGAGATGTGAAGCTCCCCCTACACACATGTACCGCATAAAAAAGAGTTGTTAAGCTCCTCAATATAAGATACACTCAATATGAATCTATATGTAGAAGAGATGTTAAGCTCCCCTTGCATATAGGCAATATAAATCAAAACATTTTTAATTTTCTTATTAAAACAAAATTTTGAGATCTCTTAATAAATCAAATTTTAAGATATCAATAGTAAATAAACATTACAAATTTTGAATTTTTAATTGTAAATGAAATTTTAATACAAATTGTGGTCTTGATACTAATGAAAGAAAGTATTTTATATCTTGATACCAATAAAAATTTTCATGAATACCAATTGAAATAAATAGATCAATAGATACCAATTGAAACATATTGTGCATTTTGATATCAATAAAAATACTAATTGTAAAAAATATCAATTGAAGATAATGCATAAGCTTATATAAAAATATCAATTGAGAAATCAATTAAAAATTAAGATTTGAAATAAGCTTAGCACAAACAAACTTTATGCTTTAAACATGTAAATATCTTGAGAATCAAGTATAAATATATATGATTTGTTGGTGCTTGATTTTCAAAACATATATATGTATGAAAAAGACAATTCCAATAGGAATTGAAATTATGAAAATTATGAAGCATACATATATAGAAAATAAAATATGAGTATATACAAAAAGAATATCATTGAGATACCAATTAAAAATAACAATGTAAATCAAGTATATAACTTATAACTACCACCCTTTATATGCTCAAGATAAAAGATTTTTCAATAAAGCGTACAAGGCATACTCGCCCATCCGTCCACCCACAACGGTGTTGATAGGGGTTTTCGAAAAAATAGAGTTTGAAAATATTTTTAGCATTGAAAACACTACCAAATGAAGAATACATAACTAGTTCAAATAATTTTTGAAGAACTAGTTAAAGATCCTTCAAAACATGAAACCAAATTCTGTATATCATGAAGCATACTAAATACACAAGAATTGACACTCGAAATCTATAAGGCTCAAAAATAATCATGAAACAAAGTCATGAATAAACAAATAAAGTGTGAGTGCACAAAAATCATATAATTAGCATTTTCCATGAAAATAGTCAATTATGCACAAAACAAACATGAATAAAAAAATCATGAAAATTATAAAGATTTTATTTTTCATCTAAAAACAAACTTCTAAGTATATGTATGTTTTTATCCAAAACTAATAATATGCATACATATCCCAAATATAAAAAGAGTCCATAATATAAATTGCATGAAAGCAAATGAGTCAAGGGGCATACATGTATATTTATTGGATTTGAATAAAAATGCATATACATGAAGTAAAAACATGAAAATAGGCAAAACAAGTGTAAATGAGAGAATCATCAAAACTAGGTTATACTTGTGCATATAGTGAGTACAAATGAACAATGAAGTGCAAACATATATGAATCAATTTGTTGCTCACTACTTATACATGTATAAATCCAAGTTTTAATAAAATCTACATCTAAACAAGTTATATACCTCATGAAACACAAAAACAAATAAAACATGAATATGCTAAAAATATCGTATATGAACAAGCATGTAAATTAAACTAGGAGTTTAAGATAGTTACTAATCATAAGAACTATACTCTAAGTCTCCAAATCATGGTGGTTGTCCCACCAAACCTCCTTGATAGCGGTGCATCAAATATGTGTCCATCAAGTCCATACATCTACTACCAAGGCACCATCCCTCTCACGTTTTGTGAGAGCCTACACCTACATCAAAAACACAAGGTGGTGATTTTGGTACCTATTTTCTTTTGGGTCCTTGAGGGTTAGCATTATAAGGAACCCAAACATTTTTCTTATTAGCAAAATTTAAAGCATTTATCTTATCATAACAAAACTTTGCTAAATGGCATTTGCGGCCACAATGTGTACAAGTGTACACTCTAGGATGCATATGAGTGTGGGTGTGATCATGGCGTGCAAAATGTGCATATGCATGATGCAGATGATGCGCATGAATATGTGAAGTTTGTTTCTTTGAAAACAAAGACTCCAATCTAGAATGATTAAAAGCACATTTGCTCAAAGTTGAGCTTAAATTATCAATTTTATTTTTAAAAATTTAACTTCATTTTTATCAATGGTTGTGGCATGAAGAGCATGATCAATAGTCTTTTTCTTTTTAGAAACATTTACTTTTTCTTTTTCAACAATTTTTCTTTTAAAGAGATGTTTTCTTGCAAAGCAACTTCCTTTTGTTTTTTCCACCAAAACAATTTTATTTTTCAAATTAGTGTTTCCTTCACAAAGATCTTTTAATTTAGATATCAAGGAAACATTCTCATTTTTCAAATTTTCATTTTCTTTTTCAAAGCATACAATTTTATTTTTAAAAGAATCATTTTCTTTTAACATGGAATCAAAATTATTTTTCATTTTCTTGTTATTCTTCTTAAGCATGTCATATTTTTCAAGAAGTTGTTGACAAAATGATGCTAGTTCATTATATGGCATATCAACATCTTCTTCTACCTCAGATTTGGTAGTTACCTCAAGGGGTTATCCCCTTGGACCATGTAGCACACGTTAGAGGTGTCACTTCCAACATCCGAATCTCTCCCCGCATAATATTGTTCATTTTCGTCAAGGGAGATGATGGTGTTCCAAACTACAAAAGCCGAGTCAAGATTAGCAACCCTAGATAAATAATCATCATTTAGGGTAGATCTTAAAGCATGTAGGGCTTTTGCATTAGCCTCAATATTATTCCCATTTAAACAATATGAATCTCTAGTAGTGACAAAATAAACATGAATACCTAGGGCTTTGAGGTACAAAGACATCTTAACCTTCGAAGTTTGGATGTTAAGAATATCAAAAGTGGGAGGTGACATGAAATCCATGGTGTGTGTACAAATATTGTGATTAGCTATAAAATGAGGATCTTTAACTCTAGGTTGTAAGACCCAAATCAAGAGCACTTGGCTCTGATACCAATTGTAAATCACCTAGAGGGGAGTGAATAGGTGATGAGCTAATCTAATGGTCAATAATACGGAATTAAAACTTATTAAACTAAACACCACGTATAACACAAGAGTGTAGCCGGATTCCCCGTAAAGGGCTCTGGACTAACTCTTCAAGATTCCTCTAAATAAGAGTTGAGGTGCCACGTTGGCTCTCTTGGTTGAATACAAGTGTTAGCAAATAATCCCCAAGCATATAACAATATGAGCACAAATATATATCAAGCGTATAAGGATGAAAACAATATAAGCATGCAAGATATAAACAAGTAAGAGATAGAGAGAGCAATCACAAACACGAGAGATTTGTTTCGAGGTTCAAGCACACTTGCTCTACGTCCCCGCCTTCAACACTTGAAGGATTTCCACTATAAACCGATCCTACCGGATCACTCGGTGCCGCAACACCTACAAGGAGTTCCCATTAGAACTCTTGGACTCTCTAGTCCCGTACACACCGCAAGCCCAGAAGCTCGCTGAGGCCGCACCTCAAACACCGAGTTCACACACGAACTTGAAACACCGCGAACCCACAAGTCCGCTTCCTCAAAGTACAAGAATGAACTTTGGTGATCACAACACTTTGATCACCTAAAATCCTCTCACAACAAATAACCCCATAGGTAGATATAGCAATAGATAGCTTAAGTGTTTGTGTGAGAAAACTAGGACTAAAATGGTGGAGGAAAACACAAGAAAATCTCTTTTCAAAACACTCTTGAAAATCTCTCCTTTTGATATGGCAATTTTGGCTCTTAAACAAGTGGAGATAAACACCTAATAGAGTTGGAAAAATTGGCTCAAAATTCACTAAAAAATCTTGTAGAAAACAGCCCCCAAAAACCCCAATTTATAGGGCTAGAAAAACTAGCCGTTGGGAGCCAGGTTGGCCTGTCGGTCGACCGCCCGGTCGACCTGCCAACGGTCAGATTTCTAATCGTTGTGCCAGCGGTCGACCGGCCGGTAGACCGTGGCCTGGATACAGAGAGCAGACTCTCTGTCCGGTCGACCGGGACCTTTCCAGAGAGTAGAAGCTCTCTGCAGTCGACCGGGTCGGTCGACCGGCCCTCCAGCCAGAACTGGCGTGCACGTCTGTGCACGTCGGTCGACTGACTCGTTCGACCGAATTCAAGTTCGATCGACCGGTCTGGTCGATCGGCAGAAGCCAGGTCAGGTCAATTATGGGATTGAAAAACTTGGTTTTTATTTCTTAAATAAATCCCATAAATTCACGAAAAATCTAAAAAAATAGTTTCAATGTAATACTTTAATATACAAACATGTTTGAGTAAAATCAAGACATGTTACAAATAATTTGAACTATTTTTGTAACTTAGAAATTTTGGCTAAAAACGAAAACCGTATTTTTCCAAAATTAGTTTTTCCAAAACTTCTCCAAATACAAAAATAAGATATTTTAAACACTTTTAAAGTATAGAGTGTATTGATATGATCCACTACACATACATGATGAAATATCTATGTTTTTAACATTAAGCACTAAACATGATTTGGTTAAAACATATATACTTTGAATTCCAAAAATCAAACCGGTATTTTTTCAAAATAAAAATTCTTTTGTATTTTTCCAAAGTAAAAATTTTTTTGTAAAAACTCATCTAAATCAAGAGTGTGTGTGTGTATGTAAGATATACTTGAGCAATCCACCAACTATTCTATCCTTTACATTTTAACTAAAACAAAATCTTATAAAAACAAACCTAGACTCAAGTCTTCTTCTTGAAGTCTTCACTTGAAGTCTTCTCAACTTCTTGACTTGATCCAAACTTGATCCATAGACTAGATTCCTCTTGAGTACTTATGTCATCTTGATGCACAAGCTCTTGAATCAAACCGTTCTAGCTCCAAAACTTGACTTAAATCCTTTGTTGAAGCTACACACCTACTAAGATCTTGATCATAAATCTAAAACTAATTAAACACAAGATCATTAGTACCATAACTACATGAGTTGATCATCATCAAAACTAGAGTGATAGGCCTTTGAGCCAACATAACTTACCGTCCCTCCCTGACAACGGCGCCAAAAATTGATTGTAAAATGAAAGTGATAAGAATTATCGTGTAGTTTTGGGCTAACGGGTCGTGTCCACGCGGAGGAATGCGATAGAAGCTTTTCAGTGTTTTTGTTAAGTAATAAAGAATGGAGTCAGTTGGTCTTTCTTTTTTTTTTATAAATTGAAAAAGAGAATGGAGAGGAGGATTTCGATTAAAAGAAAAATTGCAAACTTAGAGAAGGCTTTAGAAAAGGTGATTTTTTTAAAAAGCTTGAAAAGTGATTTGTTATTTTTAATATAAGAAGAAGGTCTGGGTTCACCATCTCACTACTCAACGATTTGTTCTTCTCTTGAAATTTTTAGTGCCTCAACTTGATCATAGGCAAAAACTTAAGCTTGGATTTAGAAAGTTTTAAGCAAAGTAAATAAGATAGTTTGAAAAAGTTAACTCTTTTCATTAAGAAATCATCTTGAATTGAATGTTAAATTATCAAGTATTTCAAGTATGATATAAAAATGAGTTCAAGAGATGTTTTAAAAGAAGTAGAAGTTTAGAAATCCAAACCCATCCTCATGTGCCTTCAAGAACACTTTCAAAGAAGAAAGGCTTAGTTTAGGCATGCATATGATTCCATTGGGTCTTACATCAAAACTATTCAAAAAGAAGAGTGATCGAAGAGAGGAACAATAGTGAGCCCAAGAAACAAATTTAGCTACTCATGGAAGATGAAAATAATACATGTAAATAAAGTAAGACATACCCGTGAATTGGAGTGGAAGAAGAGAAAACTTGATCCTTTTATTGATGTCACTTCAATTTTCAGATTACAATCACTCTATTCTTCTCTCTCACTGGTATTTGAACTGAACTACAAATTATAAAACAGAGAAACAATTTCTCTATACTATCTAACAAAGAACCTATACCCTAAAAATGAATAAGAAATTTTATCCTCGTCTTCACTCCATTTTTCATTACAAAAACCTGCCTATTATAGGCAAAAACTTAGAGGGAAAGGAGTGAGGAGATAAGGGGAGCAAATGCTCCACTTATCTCCACCAACAAGTCACGGATCCACGGCCACATCCTAGTGGAGATCTGGCTTGCGTGGGATATGGCTCCCTTTTATCTAGCTGGATTCACTGTTTGGCTCTGATTCTAATACGATCTTCGATGATTCTCAAACTAACCGATTTGGATTTTTATAAAACTAAATTAACAATTTTTAACCTCCCTGATCTGCCATAGTCTGCCCTGATCTTCTGATTTTGAATTAATTCTGAATTAAATCAGAATTTGATGGGCTTTTGGGTTTGTTTTTCTTCCCTTTCCTTAAGCAATGGGCCTACACTTAATAAAGAAAAATAAGACTTTCTTAATATGATTTATTAGATAATAAACATGGTAATGTGACAATATATATGCAATATATGTGACTGATCAACCACAATAGTAAGTGGCTATGTGGGTCATGATCCACAAGGAGGGACTAGCGATGGAAGCTTTTTAGTAAGTTCTCTTTTAAGTTACAAAGAACAGTCAAAGATCTTCTTTTTGTGCTTTAAAGAAAAGAGAAAAATGGAGTTACAGTTAAGTAAGGAAGAAGGTGGTAGTTTGAGAAGGTAGAGAAAATAGAAATGGATACATACAAAGAAATTGAAAAGAGTGATAAAAGAGTTGGTGTTGGTGATCTAAACTAAAGAATTAAAAAGAAAGAAAACTAAAATCTAAAAAACTTACTTACCTCTTCGGCACCTACTTACCTTTGACCCTTATCGACGATTTACCTTGGTTTGAAGGCGAGCGAAGTATGACAAATTGAATCTTTCCCATCCCTGATCTACACTACGAATTGAAAGGGGCAAGATATACTAGCATAGGAATGGCTATCCATCATCATAAGCCATCAACGACACTTACAAAGGTAAGGCAACTTTGAGGCTATCGGAGTCATTTGGATTTACAAACAAAAAAGAGGGAAGCAAACAAAAACAAGAATAGAAAAGAAAAGAAAACTTCGATTCGATTCAAATAATAATGAAAGAAAAGAATACTTACACTGGTGTTACCCTCAGTACAAACTTATTCTCATTTCTCCATGAAAGTCTCCTCTCCTCTCAGTTACATAAAGAAAATAAAAATTACATAAAAGAAACTAAAACCTAAGTTACAAACTACAGTATAGCCTAAATTTTACTTTCTGCTTGGTCGTCCCCCTTTGCCTTTGAGATTGCATGTATTTATAGGAGAAATGCAGAAGTTAGAGGAGTATGAAGATAGGGGAAGCTGGATATTTCTGAATTTGAATCCTCCCCTTATCTCTAAACTTATGATGTGGATATTTAGCTCTGTTCTGCAGCTTGTTGGCGTGTTGATTGCTGAATATAACTTATCAAATGATAGAATTAGAAATAGTGATCAACTTAAGAGTTGTATCCCTTTAAGTCTTCTTTTTGGATCATCTTGAATCATTATATTTGAATTTCAGTAACGAAAGTTATGATTCAAATACTAAAATGTATTCAGTCAGAATCTGAGTCAAATTTGCTTCATCTCATCTGTTGATCTTCTCTATATCCATTTATCCCTTTGGATTTGGACTCTGTATTTGACGTTATCCTCGGTTGATCTTTAGATTTAACCACTTGATTCACCAAAAACTGAAACAATTGGATTTTGTATCATCCTCCTTTAATCAAATAGATCTAGTTAAATCTGAATTTAACTTATAGTTATTTGATTTTATCCTCTTTCTCCCCATAATTATCTTCTGCAAAATAGACACTTAAAACAAGGAATTTAGCAAATTTATTATATGATAAATGAGAAAATGTATTAAAGAATAATGCAATAAATGTGTGCAATCATAACCCCACACCTATCTTTTGCTTGTCCTCGAGCAAAACAACAAAACAAAATCAAAGATTATTAGACCACTTTCGCAGGTTACGCGATTGCATTGAGCATGTGCAACAAGCCATTAAACCTCTAGGTTTCCCCTAGAGGACGAGTTTTGTCGCGTGAGGGTTTTCAGTGGATTACACCCACAAAATTCATAAAGAAAGGAAAACAAAGTGTTAGCATTTTGAAAACACATTTTGAAAGAAAAAAAATATTTAAAATATTATTATAAGAATTAAGTAATCTATAAGTTATAGGAAAACTTAACTTTTCATTCATAAACTTAGTCTTTATTCAAAAACTTGTTACCAATTAAGGCAAGGAGTCAAACTGTATTTTTCATCTAGTCTATTACTTTACCCTAAGTCATATGCACCTTTGTGATCGTGAAATTTTGACTAATGGTTCTTTAACTCTAATTCTTATTCCTTATTTATATTTATTTTTGGTGGTATTTATTTCTCAATTCCATTAGGCTTTCTAATCTGCCCATATAACGAGCCTTTAGTCGGTGACACCCAAACCAGACAGTCTTAGGGCATCAGGTGAGAAAACACCCCTAAGGATTTAAACACTCGAGCAGATAAGGCCACGAAACTAAAGGTTTTTATTTATAAAATGTACCCCTTTTAGGCGTGAATACTTATGCTTCATGAGGCACAAATACCCAGCTTAATCAAAGGATTTATATATATATATATATATTCAAACTTATCTAATTATCTTTTGTATAAATACCAAAGCTTTCTTAGGCCAAAGCACCTAGCTAATCAATAATTAGATTTGTTTATTTTTCATAGATATCTATATCTATTTTTTTAAGGCATAAGAATCTTTATTTTTGAACCTTAAGTGTATAAGGAGTGCATATTTCTTCAAGGTAAAGATTAAGACTAAATTACTTTCACAAATTTTCTTCCTAACCTTAGAAATCAAATAAATAATCTTATTTCGACCAAGTATAAGAAATCCTAATTATGATTCTCCTATTCCTTAAAATTGACTTAATTTCTTACAAAAAATATGCCAAAATATTGTTTCTATTTTCAAAATATTTTTAAAAGTAAAGAAAATGTTAATAATAATTTTTTTGAATAATAAAAAGAAAACCTAAGTGATGTTACAACACTCCCCCACACTCATCTCATGCATTGTCCTCAATGTATGAATTGATGCATAGATGCAAGAAAAAGAAGAAGGGGAAGGAAAATATTACCTTAAGGTGGTGGTTCTGGTGGTGGTCTAATTGGATCAAGCGTTGCTATACAATCAAGATAATATGGTGGTTCATGGAATCCACCTTTATTGACCTCTTTTCTATTTACATATTTAGATTCCCTAATATGAATAGGATCATGAAAGATCCTATCTTTAAGCTTACTCCTTTTACATAACCAGTCCTGAAAAATCATCACGAAGTCATCATAGTCTATACCCATGTCCAACAAAAGAATGTGACTAGGTGGAATGGTTGACTTGGACTCAAGAATTATAGGTTCAAGAACCAATACTAATTCGAAAAAATCAACTTTTGGCTCGAGAGTTAGTTTTAGTTTAAGCATTTAGTCCAAGTTTAAGAATTGTTATTCACATTCTTTTCCCATTAATGGAATGTGACTATCCAAAATTGGTGATTCAATTTGTAAATTTATGGGTACGGGAATAAATGTTGGCTCAGAAAATTTATCCAAATTGGGTAAGAATACCGGAGTCAACATAGATTCGAAGATGAAAACTGAATCATAAAGTTGGGGATCGGGTTCACATTCATGATCAAGTTCAATCTTATTAAAATGAAAACTTATCAATTCGTCAATGGGTTGATATTGGTCAAGTTCAAGGCTTTGTGGTGAAATTGAATCTTGGGCATAGTCTTTAAGATACCATGATTCTTGATTTTCATCAATATGGCTAGAAGTGTTGGGAATAGTCAAAGATTGAATAGGGAGAGTTTCCTTATTCCTACACATGTTCTCCAATCTACTAATTCTTGCTTCTATCATATCGAGTGGATCATTTTGGCATTGAATCATGATTTTCATACTCTTCTCTAAGTTAGCATGTTCTCCTTGAAAAAGGAACTGTAACTTGAAAATTTTGACGGGATTTTGCATCTTCTAAAATTGAATTCGTCGTTCAAGCTTATATAAGGCTTCCATCCACTTTTCCCAGTCAATTGACTCTTCTAATGGTTGTTCAGGAGGAGTATTGAAGCTGAATGTTAGTAGAGTAGTTGACAATATAACTCGGGGGAGTTGTATCCTCATTGACTCTGTGAAGAGTAGTGATGATTATTTCAGTCATGTTCATAGTATTGGGACTGGGCATGTAATGATTCGAATAAGACCAATCTGGCACATTAGGTTGGTTAAAGTTATGATATGCTGGGTTGATAATATCCGAAAAAGAGGTCGGGGTGTAACATGAATTACCATTAAAATTGAAAAAAAATGTTGTTATAAGTCATATCACACAAGAAATGTCAAACAAAAACTAAGAAAAATAACCCAATAAGCAAACAAATAAAAAGAAAAAATCTAGCTTAAGTTAGGGTAGACCTTTGACCTAGACGAATCCTAACTGGTTAGACTATCCGTGGGGGTATATTATCGAATCTGACCATAAGTTAATCGGTCAGGTAGGGGCAAGATTGGTGGGAGGTATCCGTGCTTAAAGCAATGGGCCTAGTTATGCCAAACCACCAGCCTTCAGGATTTCGCCCCTCATTCTCCAATCTTAGACACCGATTTGGTAAGAGTCAAATTCAAATTAACTTTCCCCTTAGGTCAGTCTTCTATTTAAATTTGAGTTGTCCCTAGGGCCGACGTCTACTCAGTTTTAGTTAGGCTTGGGTTAGTGAGTGATGAGATTGTTTGTGGGTTAAGGGAGGGTGATGACTTTCCCACCTTATCTTGTTTATACGACATGCCCTTAAGATTGATTGTGCAAAGTGTGCAAGATATAGAAAAGTAACATTCACAAGAAAATATCACCCAAGAATGTTTACTAAACTATATGCCATGCATGCGTACCTTTTGCTCCAGCACTCTTCAACAGTAATATAAAATGTAAACAAATTAGACACGTGCCTAAATGTAAGTCTAAACCGTTTTTAGTATTTAACAAACATCATTTTACAGTTGAGGTTAGAAAGTAAGTATAGTAAGATAAATAAGAAAATAAATTGCTACAGAATTTTAGCTTTGCAATTCAGCCAACCTACAAAAATACAAGTTAGTAGTTAACTCAGATTGCCACAGGAATGTAGCAAATCTGAGAGCTTCTGGGATCTTCTTTCACAAGCAGAGTCCAGGGCCACTTATATGTCCACTGCAGCAAAAATTCCTTGTTAAATCTGTACACCAAGAACAAAGAAGCACGTAACCAAAAATGTAAATCTAAAAAGAGAATAACTTACCATTCCTCTCCGGCAACGATGCCAAAATTTGATTGAGCTGGAACCTGCACACAAAAATACAGAATTTCAGAACATAAAATAAAGAGTGCAAATACTCAATACTACCGTAATAGCAAGTGGCTATGCAGGTCGGGATCCACAAGAATGGACTAGCGATGGAAGCTTTTTAGTAAGTTCTCTTTTAAGTTACAAAGAATGGTTAAAGATCTTCTTTTAATTCTTTAAAAGAAAAGAGAAAAATGGAGTTACAGTTAAGTGAGGAAGAAGGTGGTAGATTGAGAAGGTGGAGACAATAGAAATGGATATGTACAAAGAAATTGAAAAAGAGTGATAAAAGAGTTGGTGTCGGTGGTGTTGGTGATCTAAACTAAAGAATTAAAAGAAAGAAAACTAAAATCTAAAAAACTTACTTACCTCTTCGACGCTTGCTTACCTTTGACCCGTATCGACGATTTACCTTGGTTTGAAGGCGAGCGAAGTATGACAAGTAGGATCTTTCCCATCCCCGATCTATACTATGAAATGAAAGGGGCAAGACACACTAGCATAGGAATGGCTATCCATCACCATAAGCCATCAACGACACTTGCAAAGGTAAGGCAACTTCGAGGCTATCGGAGTCATTTGGATTTACAAACATAGAAGAGGGAAGTAAACAAAAATAAGAATAGAAAAGATAAGAAAACTTTGATTCTATTCAAATAACAATGAAAGAAAAGATTACTTACACCGGTGTCACTTTCAGTACAAGCTTGTTCTCATTCCTCCATGAAAGTCTCCGCTCCTCTCAGTTACATAAAGAAAATAAAAATTACATAAAAGAAAACTAAAAACCTAAGTTACAAATTACAGTATAGCCTAAATTCTACTCTCTACTTGGTCATCCCCCTTTGCCTTTGAGATTGCATGTATTTATAGGATGAATGTAGAGGTTAGAGGAGTATGAAGATATGGGAAGCTGGATATTTCTGAATTTGAATCTTTTTCTTATCTCCAAACTTGATTTGCTGTGGATATTCAGTTTTGATCTGCAGCTTGTTGGCGTGTTGACTGCTGAATATAAATTATCAAATGACAGAATTAAAAATAGTGATCAACTTAAGAGTTGTATCCCTTTAAGTCTTCTTTCTAAATAATCTTGAATCATTATATTTGAATTTTGGTAACAAAAGTTATGATTCAAATACTAAAATGTATCTAGTCAGAATCTAAGTCAAATTTGCTTCATCTCATCCGTTGATCTTCTCTCTATCCATTTATCCCTTTGGATTTGGACTCTGTATTTAACGTTATCCTCGATTGATCTTTAGATTTAACCACTTGATTCACCAAAAATTGAATTTAACCAATTGGATTTTGGATCATCCTCCTTTAACCAAATAGATCTAGTTAAATATGAATTTAACTTATATTTATTTGATTTTATCCTCTTTCTCTCTGAGATTATCTTCTGCAAAATAGACATTTAAGACAAGGAATTTAGCAGATTTATTATATGATAAATGTGAAAATGTAATAAAGAATAATGCAATAAATGTTTGCAATCATCTCCTCTTGAGTACTTGATGCAATCTTTAGTGCGAGCTCTTGAATCAACACGTGCTATCTCCAAAACTTGACTTCAAATCTTTTATTGAAGCTAAACACCTACTAAGATCTTGATCAAATATCTGAGACTAATTAAATAAAAGATCATTAGTACGATAACTACATGAGTTAATCATCATCAAAACTAGAGTGATGGGCCTCTGGGTCAACACATATTGCATTGCATATAGTTAGGACAAACACGTGGGTGATTTACTTGCTTTGTGTGTTCATTCTTATCTATATTGCACACTTGTATGAATTGAACTTAACGGCAAAACTCAATACAACATAAGGTGGGAAGTCATTACCCTCCCTTAGCCTAAAAATCACCTCCCCCCTCACACAAATCAAGCTAAATAAAATTTTCTAGACGTTAGCCCCTAGGGACATTTAGGACTCATTTAGGAGATTAACCTAAGGGAAAAGTTGTCAGAATTTGACTCTTATCAAATCAGTGTCTAAGGATGGGGATTGAGAGGCGAAACCTTGAAGAACAGTAGTTTGGCATATTTATACCCGTTACTTCGGCACGGATACCTCTCACTGATCTTGCCCCTACCTGGCCGATTAACTCGTGGTCAGATTCTGATAATGTATGCCCCGTGGACAGTCTAACCAGTTAGGAGTCGCTAGGTCTAAGTCAACCCTAGCATAGGCTTGTTTTTTTCTTTATTTGTTTGTTTGTTTATTTTTCTTTCTTATTGTGAATTGGATTTTAACAACAATAATTTTTTCAATCCCAGTATGAATCCATATTACACCCCGACTCATTTGACTCAGATAACTCCGACCCGGCTATGATAACATGAACCAACCTTATATGCTGAATTGGGATTATCCGACTAAATATGTGCCCCAATCCCAATACTATGAACAAATCTGGAATAATCATCACCACTTTTCACCGAGTCAGTGGGGATACAACTCCTCCGAGTATTATGGTCAACCACCTTACCAACATCCAGCTTCATATACTCCTTCCCCGAACAACCATTAGAAGAACCAATTGACTGAGAAAAGAGAATAGAAGCCTTAGAAAAACTCGAGCGACGAATTCAAAATCTAGAGGACTTGAAATCCCATCAAAGTTTTCAAATCCAAGATCCTTACTCCATTTTTCATGTCCCACAAGAACATACCGAGTTAGAAAAGAATATGGAATCCATGATTCAATTCCAAAACGATCCTTTCAATATGATAGAAGCAATACTTAGTCGATTGGAAAACATGTGTAGAAATGAGGAAACTCTCTCTATTACTTCTAATCATATTAATGAAAATAAAAAATCATGAAATCTTGAAGACTTTGACCAAGATTCAATTTCACCACAAAACCTTAAACATAACCAATATCAACCCATTGACAAATTGGCAAGTTTCATCTCAATGAATTGAACTTGAATATGAATGTGAACCTGACCTATAACTTTGTGATTCAATTCCAATCTTTGAATCTATGTTGACTCCGGCATCCTTACCCAAGTTGGACCTATTGCCCGAGCCAACATTAATTACTGTATCTATGGATTTAGAAACTGAACCACTTCTTTTGGATAGTCACATTTCATTGATGAGAATAGAATATGAAATTAAATTTTTTAACTGGAATCAACTCTTGAATCTAAACCGACTCTCGAACCTAAAGTTAATTTTTCTGATTAGTATTGGTTCCCATACTTTTCATTTCAAAGCCCAAATCATCCATTCTACAAGATTACATTCGATTGTTAGACCAATGTATTGACCAGAATGACTCAGTGATGATCTTCCAAGATTGGTCATGTAAAGGGAATAATTTTCATGATAGGATCTTGCATGATCCTATTAAAATTGGAGTTGTAAATATGTTAATAAAAAAGAGGTTAATAAAGGTGGATTCTGCGAGCCACCACGTTATCTTGATTGGGTAGCAACGCTAGGCCCAATCAGACCACCACCGGAGCCACCACCATGAGGTAATTTTCCTTCCCTTTTTATTTGTTTTATGTATATACACATTCACGATGCATTGAGGACAATGCATGAGATAAGTGTGGGGGAGGATTTACTAACAAAGTTAGTTTTATATTTTCTTTCTTTTACACTTCTTTTTAGAAAATTTTTAAAAATTTTCTTTTCATTTTACAAAACTTTTTGACATAAGAGAAATAGTTTTGATTTATTTTTAAGAGAATTAAGATTATCTTAGAAATTAGGAAGACCTAAAATTATGAATTTTTAAACCAAGTCAAAATAATAGATCTTGTTTAAATTTTAGGATAAGATAGTAAGACTGAAAAGATAATTTGATCTTGAATTTTTTACCTTAGATTTATGCACTTCATACTTACACAATTTTTTGGGATTGAAACAAAAACTGAAAATGCCATAAAAAACATATAAAAAAATGATGATAAACCACTTATGAAGATGGGTAATTATGCCTCAATAAGCATGATTATTCATACCAAAATGGTGGATACAAATAAAATAATCTCCTTTAGTTTTGTGGCCTTATTTACTCGAGTCCTTAAGTCCGAGGGATATTTTCTTATTTGATCCCCTAATACTATCTAGATTGGGAGTCATCGGCTAAAGGCTCACTACCGGGTAAATAAGAAAGCCTAAGAAAACTAAGAGAAGAAAGAAAAAATAAAAAATAAATATATACAAATCTATGACATGAAAGTTAGAGTCAATATCCTAAAAATCTTCACTGTTTACAAAGTGCATATTTTTCTAAGAGTTTTATGAAAGATCAAAGAATCAATTCAATTTTAAATTCTTACATTTAATTTATAACAATATTTTGCATTTTGGCTTAGTTTAAGGAAAAATAATTTCTGGTTAATCTATGACCTTGGATCACTTAAATTTTCGCAAAAATATTTTAACACTTTTCTCTATTTTCAAAATTCGTTTTCAAAATACTAACATTTGATTTCTTTCTTTATAGATTTTGTGGGCGTAATCCGTAGAAAAACCCTCAGGAGACAAAACTCCTCCTCTAGGGAAACCTAGAGGTTTAACGGCTTGTTGCACATGCTCAGTGCAATCGCGTCACTTGCGAAAGTGGTGTAATAAATTTCTTAGTTTTTTGTTTTGCTCGGGACTAGTAAAAGATAGGTGTGCAGGACATTTATTTAAGATTAAATTCTACTAATAATACTTGTCTTTTATGTTTCTAGGTCCATGGTATGAAATGAAGAAGAAGCCTAAAATCACCATTTAATTGGTGATTAAAAGCCTATAAAAATAACCATTGACCTAAGAGGGTGATTCTGTCAAAATCAGGAGCCCAAAACCAAAAATCAGGACATGCAGCCGACAGGAGACCGACGCGACAACGTACTGCAGGCGGCGCTGTGCGGCCGCGCCAACGTCTGGGCCAGGGGTTGCTCCCTGGCCCTCTTTCCCCTGGTGCCTATAAATACTCCACTTGGGGGTTCTTCAGGGAGATATCCAGAGAGCAGGATAGTTTCTTTCCATGTTATAGTTTAGGATAGTTTAGTTTAGTTCTTCTTCTTCTTTCTCTTTATATTTTTATTTCTTTTAGATCTTGTAATAGGAGAGAGCGTGGTACATGGGTGGAATGTAAGAGTGCTTGTAATAGAAGGTGACAAGGTATGAAAGGTTCTCTATTTACCTCTCTTTGTTTTCTTCTCTAACTCCTTTTACATATTTAGCTAATTTTCTCTCATGGAAACTAACTACTAATCACTAACTTGCTAACTTCTTACTTTATAATCCACATGAATCTAATAGCCTCTACTTGGCCTTGCTCTTGAAGAGCTATTGATGGCTCATGATGATGGATTCTGACACTCTAACATTCTAACTCTCTAACAAGCTAACATTACTTTACTCTATACTTACTCTTGTTTAGTTTTAGTGGTTTAAATATAGTTTGCACTTGTTGTGTTGAGTTTGGATGCGGAAGTTATCGTATGGGTCATGCTTTGAAACTCTTTTGAACTAAGGACTAGTGATGGCCAAGGATACATGTGAGGTAACTATCACTATGAGGTTAGCATGGTTAGTGGAGTCATTAGTAATTAGTAGCCATGGGTTTTCTTTCTCTTTTACTTTATTTTAGATATACAAACAAAATCACAAAAATAATTCTTCTGTGTTACTCACTTCTTTGTTTTCAACGTACTCTTCTCTTTTCATTCTTTATTTTCTTTTCTTTTCATTCTTTCAAATGTTGAAGATCCATTAACTTACAGATTAACATATCGTGTAAGCTTCTAATGCCTCCCGTCCTTATGAATTCGACTTGTTTTAGCCTCTATGCTATAATGGAAGTATCGAGGAAGCTAAAGCACACACACTTTAACTCTTGATTTCAAAATATACACTTTTCGTGCATGGTTCGATCAGTGATCTTGGCGACAATGCAGGGTGCTCGGGTGATGGCATCATGCTCCGGCGACACCGCGGGAAGGAGAACGAGGAGAGGAGGAGAGATACAGAGAGAGTAAGAGGGGAACTCACGCATGGGGAGTGAGATGTGCATGGCAGAGCTCGACGGAGGTCGCGGAGGCTCCGGCAGAGGAGGTAGGGCAGTCAGGGAGAGGTGGGTGCTTTAGATATTGGCCATGGGGGAGAGTGCTCAGCCAATGGGGAAAGCATAAGGAGGAAGCGCTGGTGGATGGAGAAGAGAGGGGGATGCGGCGTGGGAAGAGGGTACAGCCGCCTTGGGAGATGGTGGACAGCATGGTGGAGGTTATGGGAAAATGTTGGATGGCATGGAGGCATGGGCTCGGCCATAGGGGTCACGCACAGCACTCCAGTGATGGTTGATGGAGAAGGCGCAGGAGGGTAGTTGTGCTGAGGTGAAGAGAGTGTTCCGGGGATCCGTCGGGTGGCTGATGGTGCTTATGGCACAAGGAGGAGAGCACGACATGGGGAGAGATGGTGAAGGAGATACACGACCATAAGGATGGAGAGAAGAAAAATAGATTATGAAGTGGATTATGGCTTGTGTTTAGGATTAGGTTAAGATGGAGATAATATTAGTTAAGATTTTGATTTAGTGGTTAGGATTATGATGATTGGGTTGGGCTAGGAAAATGAATGAGAAAATGAAAATGAAAAAAAAAAAAGATAAAGAAGGAAATGGGCTTGGGTTTAGGCTTCATGAAATGAGGAGAGAAAAAGAAAGAAAATAGAGAAGGAAAAGAGATGGGCTCTAGACTTGGGCTTGGGAAATAGAAAATGATATAGCAATAATACCACTAACATCATAATAATAATAATAATAATAATAATAATAATAATAATAATAATAATAATAATCACTAATAACAATTAACTGTAAGATTACCTAGAGGGGGGTGAATAGGTGATGGCTAATCTAATGGTCACTTGTGAACAAATAATGCGGAATTAAATCTAAGTTGACCAAATAAAACTTCTTTTTAATTTAACACTTATGTATAACTCAAGAGTGTTGCCGAATTCCCCTTGCGAGGCTCTGGACAAGCTCCTCTAGATTCCCCTTGAATGGGTTGAGGTGCCGCGTTGGCTCTCTTGGTTGAATACTAGTGTTATCAAGCAATCCCAAGCAAGTATAGCAATTTAAGCACAAGGGTATATCAAGCATGTAAAGTAAAGACAATGAAAGTAATGCAAGATATAAAAGAGACAAAGAGAGAGAGAGGGATAGAGTAAGCAATCGCAAACACAAAGGGTTTGTTTTGAGGTTCGAGCACACTTGCTCTACATCCCCGCCTTCGACACACGAAGGATTTCCACTATGCAAGATCCCACCGGATCTCTCCTCGGTGCCGTACACCTACAAACCCTCGGACTCCCAAAGTCCCTTACACACCACAAGCCCACCGGCTTGACGAGGACGCACCTCGCACCACAAGTTCGCACCCGAACTCAACCACAACGAGCACACTTGCCCGTTTCCTCAAAATTACAAGAAAAGATCTCTTTGATGATCACAACTCTTGATCACCTAAAGAGTACTCTCACTACAACACACCTATAAGAATATCTAGCAATGGAAAGCTCAAGTGTGTGGTGAGAAAATGAAGGAAAGAAAGCTTTGTTGGAAAACACAAGAAATCACTTAAACACTCTCTTGATAAAAACTCTTCCTTTTGATTGGAGGTATTTGCACTAAAATCTTGTAGAGAAACTCCTCTAAAAGTGTCTGAAAAACAGCTCAAGAAGTCTCCTAAATGTTCACCTCAAAACAGATGACAAAATCCCAATTTATAGGCTGCCAGAAAATAGAGCCGTTGGGGTTCTGTCAGAGCTGGCGGTCGACCGTCGGTCGACCGGCCAACGGTCATTTTTCTGACCGTTGCAGCCACCGGTCGACTGGTGAGTCGACCGATCTTCTGGAATGAACTGTCGGTCGACCGGTTCGGTCGACTGGCAATTTCCAGAGAGCAACAGGTTTGGGTCGGTCGAGTCCCGGTCGAGTCCCGGTCGACTGATACGCACATGCACAAAACTGTGCATGTCGGTCGAGTGCCGGTCGACTGCCGGTCGACCGGTCACTGAGAAATTCTGAAAAATCAGAACTTCCAGGACCTGGAAAATTTGGATTTGGTTTGGGTCTTGGATAAAATGTTTTGGTCTTGAAAAATCATAGAGTATGAGCATGTGTCATACTACTATCAAGGTAAAATACTTGGTAAAAATTCTTTTGATAAAAACCTAATTTTCCATGAAATGTTTTTCCAAACCTTTATCAAATACAAAAACAAGATATTTGAGTCCATTTAAAAGCATGGTGTGTATGGATATGATCCACTACACAATCAATATGAAATATCTATGTTTTTGAAATCTAGTATACAACTTGGTTTTGGTTAAAGAATATACATGATAGAAATACCAAAAACCAACAAATATTTTGTCTCAAAGAAAAATCTTTTTCCAAATAAAAATTCTTTTCTAAACAAAATCTTTTATGAAAGCACTTTAAATCAAGAGTTCTAATCAAGAGTGTGTGTGTGATATAGACTTGAGCAATCCACCAACTATCTATCCTTTACATTTTTACTAAAACAAAAATACACATTCTATACCTAGACACAAGTCTTCAACTTCTTGAAGTCTTCCCTTGAAGGCTTCTCATCTTCTTGACTTGGTCCAAGCTTGATCCAAAAACTCCTTGGATCACCACATGCAAGCTCCAAATCTTGTTCTTTTATCCTTTGTTAAGCTATGCACCTACTAAGATCTTGATCATGAATCTGTCACTAATTAGCACAAGATCATTAGTAAATATAACTTCATGAGTTGATCATCATCAAAACTAGGGCGATAGGCCTTTGGGCCAACATTAACAATAAAAACTTACATGAAATGATGGTTTAATCTCTAAATACTATTTGTAAATAGTTATTAACAATAAGAATAATAAGTTATAAATAATAGAGATAATATTTACTCAACAATCATAAAAATTTATAATTGTAAAAGTAATGGGGAATGAGTCTTAAATCAATTAATTAATAAGCACTAAATAAAGTTAAATAATTGTTTAATATATTAGTCAATTATCATTAATTAGGGATATTACAAACATGGTAAAATCAGATTTAAGAAACTCAATCCAGTTTTCAAATTAAAAATTTTAAAATCAACTGGTGATATCAGCCGACACCAAATCTGGTCGAATTTAAATTAATTCAGAAAATCTTCAAAAATGATTTAACATAGAAGATATCATTTTGAGGAACAATGTGAAAGTATAATTTAGAAATTAAATTCTGTTTGAAAACTAAAAATCTATGAATCGATTGGCGGCACCGATCGACACCGATTTTGAAAATTTTGCAAAATAATTCAGAAAACTTTCAGAAAATCATGAAAAATTCAAAATATTGAACAATGATATTTGAAACTGAAATTGAATCTGAATATTAGAAAGGTCAGATTTGAATATTAATATTAAAAAGGTCAAATAAAGTTGTACACTGGGATTGGGTCCTGGCTTCAAACTCAGGCTGACCCGAAATCCAAAAATCTGGATCTGACACCAAATGATAAAAAATAATAAAAAATAAATACGAAAAAAATAGGAAAATATGAGTAAAAAATCAAAACACATATTCGGGTACATATTCCGAGAATGGGGCGTTACAATATGCCCACCTCACAAAAATTTCATCCTCAAAATTTCAATAAGGTGGTGATGAACACGGAATAGACAAGAATGATGGTAACAGTATGATAAAAGGGGAGGTGGTAGGGAACGATCACTAACTCAATTCACAAAAGTCAGGTAGCAGTCATGGTGACACTCTCAAGACTCCTGCTCTGGGCTCTGGAATACTGGTGGCATTAGAATACTATAAAACTGGTACACTATTCTTGATCTTTTTGAACGGACAACTGCTCTTCATTGGATCTCTAAACCCCCGCATGAACCATAACTCGCTCTTCTTCCCAAGTCTCTATTTCACGTCACGGGCTATGATGAGAACTCGCGAACATATTTTCAGTTGTTGCTATTGATATATCATTGTGTTTTGGAGTAACTTCTAACAAATCATCATTCACTCCACTAAAGGCGTCACGAGAAGTACTTGGACCATTACACTTTCCCTATCTTTCCATGGATGAGTTGGTCGAAGGGATAATGGGAAGAAGAAACTAGAAAGTATAAAGATATGGAAATGAAGAATTGAAAAGTGAAAAGGTAGAAGAGTCTCAAAATTCAAAGAAAGGATCAAAGGAAAGAAGAACTGGAAACTAAAGAGATAGAAGGGAATCAAGGAATCAATATCAAGGAATGGATATGAAGAAAGAAAGGATAACATCATACTTGTAGTTAGAGTGTATGGCCAGGACTCATGCGCTCTAGTGGTAAATTATTATCACATTAATCTGTCGAATGATTGTACTGAAGATGTGAGAGCCTAGGCTCTGATACCATCCTTAACGCCCCAATCCTACGGGTACGGGGATGCTACTGCGATGTATATATGCAGGACAGAAATACAATCACATATATACACTAAGCATCAGTACGGGCAAGAATCAGAGTGTGGAAGCCCAATGGTAATATACATTCCAATAGAAAAGTACAAGTACACAGTGTTCACAATACATGAATATTACATCAAAAAGGCGCATAGTATAGTTACAAAGCATGAAAAGGACTGGAAGATACTCACGGACTACAAAAGGAAATCTTGCGAGCTGGTCAAGGGAGACAGGTCACGAAGAAGTCCAAAGTTTTCATAGAAGGATTCCACCATGCTTCTGCTGCGCTTCAGGATCTGAACATGCAGGTCCAAACTTATCAGAAAACAACCCAGCGAGTACGTAAAATAAAGCCAAGTGGCGTGCATAGGCAGTCACATGTGTACATGATCAAAGTGATGTGGTTTAAACACGAGAGTACAAGCAATAACCAGTAATTTAATGGTAATCAGAGAATTAATAGTAAATCTAAAATCAAGTAAGTACACGTGTATAGATAAATCTGAATCAAGAAACAGGCATTGAAAATCGTGTTGTGAACATAAACATACAGAGGCATGAAACCAGTATTGAATCAATAACTAAAACAAGATTATTATATTATTATAAAGACTCATTTTATTTGTATACATCAGTATCGTTTCATTCTACATACCTTCGCATACAAACCGGAGAGTAAGTTATTGAAAACTGATGGGGCTCGATGAACCATGTTTAGAATGGGTCATGTGCGTGTCCAGGACAATGGTCTAGGAGTATCTAGCGCTGAAGCAGAATATATCGTTAGGTACTGAGACTTATTGTACGCCCGAATATGAATAGGGTGTCACTGTTCCCACAGAAATAGGCCCAGGGGCTTATGGCACACCCGGTAGGAGATCAGGAGGAGAAGGGGTGCCAGTACCCTCACAGAAACACCTAGTGGCCTCCAGATAGAATCTCAAGTTTTAGTTGTATAACATTTGTATGGCCACCATAAATACGAAAACTATATCAGTACCTATCAGTTTCCCCCGTTATGGTGTAAGTTGTTCAATTATTACATATTATGTCCATGATAATCGATTTACGAGAATTTAACAAAGATATAATAACATGAGGAACATGCATGATACATGAGTATAATCTCGAAAGTGTATATGATATCAGTGTCAAGTCCCCGTAAAAGTGATAATTATAAGCCAAGTGATATCATACAGGTGTCAGGTGTCAGGTGATAGCATGACAAGTATCGAGTGTTAGATATCAGGTGTCAGGTGATTAATATATCGGTGTCAGGTAATCAGCAGGTCATATAACATAATACTGAAAAATAATATAGTCAAATATTTCAAACTCTTCACAACTAAATCAATAAGAATTTTTAATTATATTATTAATTATTCAGATGGGGCTAGTTAAGCTGGTGCTAGTTAGGCTGTGTTAGCATAATGCTCAGTACACGACAGAGCTTGGCTCCTGGCGGAGATAGCGTACATCTCTAAACGCTAACGCACTCGACGAGGTTACACTCACGACGGAGCGGATATATGAATGTCAGGCCAACATACACGGCAAAGCCACACTCGCGGCAAAGCTAGACACACACGGTGAAGCAGCGTATAAACGCCCGACCAACGCAGGTGACGAAGCCACACTCGCGACGAAGTTAAACGCACGTAGCGAAGCGGCAGTATGAACGTCCGACTATCACTCCTGGCGAAGCTACATCCGAACGAGTCTATCTATAAAGCACTGAGCGCTAAGCTTGTCTCCCAGCGGAGCTATGTGAAATTCGGAGGTTAAATAGGTACCTGAACAAACGTTAATACAACACATGCATATAAATAGCAGTACTCGCCAAACATGAACTAACAGTACTTGCAATAACAACTAACAAGTATTTGCAAAGCATGTATAACATCAGAAAATCACTTGAGTATCATATATCAAGTCCCATAATGATGTGTCATGTATTAAAAGTCAGAATAGCATTCACCAAGTATATAACAATAATAGAAAATACTTGTTCAAGAGAAACTGTACTCACAAAATCAATGAATACCTGCTAATACAGAGAAGTAGTAAACGATCAACGGAGATGCAGTGGCGAACTCCAGGGAAACGCCAGGGACGTTAGCGCGTGACGTGCGAAGAGAGAGAGAGAGTTAGAGATAGAAACTAAAGAGAGAATTAAAGAGAGGAGAGAGTGAGAAGAGAGCCAGATCTAGAACCAGGGAGAGAGAAGAAGAGCAAGAGAGAGGAGAAAAATAGGGATAACCAAATTTAGAGAGAAAGAAAGAGAGAACAGTATGAGAGAATGAGAGAAGCAAATAAGGAAAAAAGAAATAAAAGAAAAGAGAAGAGAAGGAAGAAGAAAAGAAGAAAGAGAGGGAAGGGAAGGTTGGCCAGTGGCCGGCTAGGCAGCCAGCGGGCAGGTGGCCGGCAGGAGATCGCCGGCGGCCACGACCACGGTGGCCGGAGTTAGGTTGGCCAGATAGTGGGGTGAAGGTGATGGTGACGGAGAAGATGATGATAATGATGGTGATGTTGTTGTTGTTGATGAGGAAGATGGTGATGGTGGTGGTAGAGTGGGGTGATGGAGGTAGAGTTGGTGGTGTTGATGGTGTTGTGGGAGATGGAAGTTGCGGTGGAGGTAATGGGGAATGGTGGTGGTTGAAGTGAAGATGGCGGTATGGTGGTGGAGTGGGTATGTTAGTGGTGGGGATGTTGATGACGAAGTGATGGTGGTGATTAGGTGGTGGTGGGAGGAGGAGGGAATGGCGGAGATGGAGGTGAAGGAGGTAGAGGTGGTGGAGTGATGATAATGGTGGTGTTGGAGGAGGGTGAAGGAGGGGGAGAAGGTGTTTGGTTGTGAAAGTGGTGATAATGGTGGTGTTGAAGGAGGTTGAAAGAGGGGGAGGAGGTGGTTGGTGTTGTGAAAGCGGTGGTATGGGTGGTGGTTGATGGTGGTAGGTATGGTGGAGATGGTGGAGTGGCGGTGGGTAACGGCCGGCCAAGGGGCAGCGCCAACGGTGATGGTGTATCATGCTGGGGAGAGGGAAGAGGAGAGTGTGAGTGGGAGAGAAAATGAGAAAGCGAAGAGAGATGGAGGGTTGAGAGAGAAATATTAAAGTGTGATGTAAATTAAAAGAAAGAGAAAGGGAGAAAGGGAGTTGGTGAGATGTGATTTGGGAATGGGGGGGGATGGCAGGTGATGGTGATAGGGCATGGCTGTTGGCAGCACATGGGAAAAAAAAAGAGGAGAAGAGAATGAAAGAAAGAGAAAGAATCTACTATAAAAATATTATAATAATAGGGTAAATTTTGAGTAAATCAGAATAATCGCCAAAAATTCTATAAAATAGAAAATATTACACTTTTAATAAATTCAATCTAATTTTCAAATTAAAATTTTGGAATCAATCTGTGATACTGGCCGACACCAAATCTGGTTGAATTTAAATTAATTTAGAGAATTCTACAAAAATTGAATTAAAATAGAAGATATGATTTTGAGGAACGATGTGAAATAAGAATTCAGAAATTCAACTCCATTTGAAAACTGAAAATTCAAGAATCGATCAGTGGTATCGATCGATACTGATTTTGATGATTTTGCATAATTTAGAAATATTTCAAAAAATCATAAAAAATCTAAAATATTGAAAAATAATATTTGAAACTGAAACCGGTCAAATCTGAATATTAGAAAGGTAAAATAAAGTAGTACACTGTGATCGGGTCCCGGCTTCGGACTCGGGCTGACCCAGAATCCAAAAATCAGGATCTGATACCAAATGATAAAAAAATAATAATAAATAAATAAATACGGGAAAAATAAGAAAATAAGTGCAAAAAATCAAAACACATATTCGAGTATGTATTCTGGGAACGGGGTGTTACAGCCTTGAATTAGACTCTTGTATGAGATATTAAGGAAAGCACACACTGTGTACAATGTTCATTACCTAGAGTTGGTTGAAGCATTAACAATTTTAAACCGACATGGTATCTCTTTTCTATACTAGTGCAAGAAACCCCCCGCCATTTCATTAATAAGTCATTAACGAAACAATCCCAAGAATGAAAGGTAAAAAATGTAAATATACAAAATTGTTTCATCAGGAAAAAAGAAAAACTCCAACAGTGGGTCACCGTACTTCCAGACGTCCTGATGACGTATCCGCGTTGCATCCAATCACCTACGCAACCTTGCAAGTGTTGCCCGCAGGATAACAACCTTTTTGAGGAATCCACCAACCAGGCGGAGACTGATACAGTCAGAGACGTACCAACACGACAAGAACAGAGAAATAATAGAGAAAAGCAACCAACACAGTATTTAACGGTTCGGCAACGTGGCTATGTCTTTGGGGCAAGGGAGAGAGAGATCTTATTGATTCAATAATCAATTACAACTTATTCCTTCTTCAAGAAATTTCATATGGAGATTTTTAGGGATACAATACATGATGGCTCTAGCCCTTATTTATAGCCACAGAGTCTCAGGGGTTTAAGAAATCCCAATTGGATTTGACCCCAAATAGGAAAGGAGTCCAAATCCTAAAAGAAATCCAAATCCTAAAAAGAATACAAATACTAAAAAGGAGAAACAATTCACCTGTTAGGAAACTCCAATTGTATCCGACTCCTTTTCAAAAACGAAGTCCGAATCCAAGTTGGATTCCACAAGCTTTCATCTCCTCTATCTCCTCTCTCCCTACAATTCTTCACCTCGGTGAAAATTTTCCAAATCTGAGCCGATCCCCAACGAACTCCAGTCTATCACCTGGCAAAATAGACACACGATCTCGGCTTGAGCGCTCCGGACGAAATCGAAACACGATCTCGGCAAAATCGACACACGATCTCGACTTGGAACCTTTAGTTCAACTATCAACTGGGATGCACCACACATGCGTTCCCATCACTTCACCTTAGGAGAAATACCATACGAGCTGACCAACAAACTTGTCTCTCATTCAGCAACTTCATGACCTCACGAAGACTCATCATGGCCAATATTGACTCCCCAGGTGACTGGCTCTCTCCAGTCTACATGTCTTTAGCTGACGGTCCAACCAAGTTTGAGTATAGCATACTGAACACCATCATCGGTTTCAACAACTGGATGCACACCCCTCCTTTGCAAGCTTAACCATCTTCTCACCAGAAGATCAACTGTTCATCGAGATCACAATGCTTCACCTCTACGTGAAGTACAACTCTTCACCTCTACATGAACTCCCAATCATCTTCTCGAGAACCCAAATAGCTTCTTACAGGTTGCATCACCAAATGGGGCTGCGCCTTTACGACTGCCTACGTACCTTGCCCAAGGAATCAAGCCAACCGTAGTTCATTGAAATGAGCTCCATCAAGCTCAAGCACCTGTACCTAAATCTTCAGCAGCGAACCCATCTGGCAGAGTCATATGAACCTCCTCACTACCGTCATAGAGAATAACGGCCTTCAACTTGAGTTTATCGCGGTCACAAACTTGAGATTCATGCTTCTTTACCCACGTGCGTGGTTTTACCCTGGTTCCAATGGCTGCAAACAATTCGACATTCTCAGCAATATCTTCAACCTGTTCAGTATCAACCCTGGTTACATGATCTCCACCTAGTGTCACATCCGGTGAAGTCTTCACTGATACCGAACCAACTGGAGATGGTGGATGTAACACCCCGCTCCCGGAATACGTACTTAGTTGCGTATTCAGATTTTTGATCGTATTTTTCGATTTACCTTCTATACTTATTTTGTATTATGAATTGTTTATATGATTGTTTTGTCTTAAATTTGGATTCGTTGACTCGGAGTCAGCCCTAGTCTGAACCGAAGACCCGATCCTAATGTATTACTTGATTTGGTCTTTCCGGTAATTAGATTTGACCGATTTCAGTTTCAAATATTATTTTCCTATATTTTTGATTTTATATGATTTTCTGGAATTTCCCTGAATTTAATTAAATATCTTCAAAACCGGTATCGGCCAGTGCTGCTGACCGATTCCCGGATTTTTAGTTTACAAACGGTTTAGAATTTCTAAAAGTTCCTTTAGACATTATTTCTTAAAATCATATTTTCTATCTACATACTTTTTCTGAGGATTTTATGAATTTATGAAAATTCCATCGGAGTCGGTAGCTAACTGATTCCGGGATTTTTAGTTTTAAAACTATAAAGTATTTCTTGAAACGGATTTCACTATAATTCTTAGTTTAATATTCTTGATTTTTGATGTTTATTGTGGGACGTTCCGAGATACTTGATTTCGGGACGATTCCGGTATTTTCCCGAAAGATTTCCGCATCAGCAACCGAATCCCGGGAATCCGCCACTTTCATTATTTTTCATTTTCTCTTCCAAGAGAATAATTTCCCTTTTCCATTTTCTTTTCCTTTTCCTATTTTCTTTCTTTCCTTCCTCCACAATCCACAAGAATTCCAATTTCCCAAAATTCCATTTTCTCCCAAATTTCCAATAAACTCCACACACTTCCACCAACTTCCTCATTTAATGCCCTCTTTTTCTCTCTCTTCCATGGCCAGCCAAGTGTGGCTAGGAGAGACACCTCACCTCCCCTATTTACAAAAACCCCCTCTCTTTTAATTATTTGCACCTCCTTCACAAATCTAAAACCTATAAATACTTTTCCTTCTCCTTTCTTTATTCATTTTCACTTCATCTTTCTCTTTCTTCTCTTCACCAAAACCCTAACCTCCAACATCTCCTTCACCTCCACCACCTCCGCCGGCGCCTCCGGCCACCACGACTCCGGCGAGAGACCCCGATCTCCGGCCACCACTTCTTCTCACCAACACCAACAACAAAACCTCCAACCTCCACTTTCTTCTTCATCATCAACTTCCATCACCACCACCATCACTCCATCATCAACCACTCCTTTTGGTGAGTATTTCTACTCACCAAGACTTGGCTAATTCCTAGCATATTGGTGTTTACATATCTTGTATATTTGTATCTTCAAAATCATGTTATTTGATCATCAAACACAACCATCAAAATCTGTTCTGTATTCTGTTTCCAGACGATTAGTCGACTTGACCTAGGGATTAGTCGACTACCTCATCTATTTGAAACGTAACCTTTTCTAGAACCCAGTTTTAGTCGACTTAGTTTATTTATTAGTCGACTAGAAATCTCTGTTAGTCGACTACCCATTTCATATAGTCGACTAACTTTTCCTGAACCAAAACTTAAATCTCTGTACCACAGTTTTAGTCGACTTAAGCCTAGACTATTAGTCGACTTGGAATCATTGTTAGTCGACTACCCTTTCCATCTAGTCGACTAACTTTTCCTGAATCAAAACCCAACTTTCTGTAACTCAGTTTTAGTCGACTTAGCGTATCTGTTAGTCGACTTGAGATCACTGTTAGTCGACTACTCATTTCATCCTAGTCGACTAACTTTCCCTGAAACTGAAACCCAACTCTCTGGAACCCAGTTTTAGTCGACTATACCAGACTGTTAGTCGACTAACCCCTTTATTAGTCGACTAACCATTCCACCTAGTCGACTAACTTTAGCTGTCTGTTATAGTTGATTTCTTTCTTGAATATGAACCATATCCTTGAGTCTTATATCATATATTGGTATTGCTTGACTTGTCTATTGACAAACATCATCTTCCCTTCTCTCTTTCTCTCTCCTCTTCACTCTACATATTTATATATCATATATTATGGCGCATCCCGAATTCCGTGGATTTCGGACCTTTCGGCGTTTCTGGTGATTCAGGCGAGTGTTCTCGCTCGCTACCCTCTTGCTCCCTATTTCATTGATTATGCAAATATTCTCGTTCTAGTCTCCATGTATTTTATTTCATGTTCTATATCTTTTACTGTTTTATACTATGCGTGGCCAACCCTTCGTGGTCGTTGAACTTTGGACTACTTTTATGTTACCTTGCCATACCATTACCTCAGACTAGTCAGTTGCATGCTTTTATTTAACACATGTATATCACCTGACCATCTAGTGTGTTATCACCTGACCACCATGCATGCTATTATTTGGCAAGACCCTCTTGTTATGTCATGACTTACCCAGACTATTATCAATCTCTTGTCATGTTGGGTTGCTTGTTAAATATCATTACCTTATCATGCTATCTCTTGACACCAAGCATGATGCACCTGATTCTGATATAATTATCACGATAACGGGAATGTAGTATCTGATCTCCTGTTATGATTCCAGTTATGATTCTTGTTATGTATTCCAGTTATGATCCTGCTCATTCCCGAAATCTGGTAATTATGTTAATAAACCATAAAAAGGACAACTTGTATGGGGAATGGGAGGAAGTGATGGATGCCGGAATGATACCTTGCTTATAGTAATGGAATAAAATATTGACGATTCGTGTTAGTGGGACTTTGGGCCCACAGAAGATGCGTGTTAGGGGGACTTAGGGCCCTCAAGCTGGTCCCAGGTGTATGGGAACTACTATAAGAAGTGTTATCAGTTCTCCATCTACTTCCGTTAACAACCCTCGGCTTACTTATATATGGATGTATGTGTGTCGGGGTGTATACCCGGATACATACCTAGATATATGGGTAAGACGAGTAATAATAAAGTGTCATAATAACCGGCTCTTTAAGTTGTAAGTAGAGGTATGTGGAATGGGACGCATACTAAAGCCTGCAACTTAAACGGCTATGAATCTGTGATGTGCCTTACCATAATTACTTGTTCCGGACTTTATATCGGATTTCCTGTTTTATGAGTATTATGTTATGACCACCTTACAACTCTGATTCTATACGCTTGGATTTCGGTGGTATGAGATAAAGGTATATAGATGAGGGTTTCCTTGTTTGGATTATTCCTTCGATGTACTAGTCTCATGGGACCGTGACCTAAGCGTACACAGTCAGTCTTGCTTATGATTGGATTTACCTCGGATTTCCAAGTTTTATGATGATTATGTTTCACCTGTTCCTACCTGCTATATTTGTGTTCTAACCCTTCTGTCTCCTGTACTTGATACACACTTATGCTCACCCTGGCTCGCCACCTGGCTTTTGTATCATACTCGCCTGGGGAGTTTCACTGACTCCCCTGGATTCTCACGTCCAGGTCTTGGAGCTTGGAGCGTGTAGATTCTCCCTGTTGTGGATCAGAGTGGCGCAGCGGTAGCGTGGATCCCCAGCCGATCATCCAGGGCTCCATCCTTCCAGGCCCCCTTGTGAGTCTCTCGAGTTTTTCTTTTAAACTCGTGAGTACCCTTTTCTGTTTATACTTGTACATTTCCAAGTCCTTTATACTGTTCATATATGTACATTTCCATGTATTCCCGCATTTGCGCATATCAGTGATGTAATATTCATGTAATATTGGATCACTTCTGGTGATAACTTTGTAATTGTACTTATGTGTTGGAATGTATAATGCACCATTGCTTCCGCACTCTGATTCTTGTCTGTACTGATGCTTAGCGTATATACGGGAGGGTAGTTCTGACCTACGTATATACGTCGCAGTGACGTCCCCGTATCCGTGGGATCGGGGCGTTACAGGATGGTATCAGAGCCTAGGCTCTAACTTCCTCAGTACGTCAAGAGGGCAAATTAATGGTAATGAAATTTGTAACTGGAATACTTGAGTCTTGGTTATACATTCCAACTACAAGTGCAGAGTTATCTATTTCTTGGCCATCCTTCCTTTGATTCCTAATCCTTCCTATCCTTTCCCTGTTTTGGTTTTATGAAGCCTTTACGCCAACTTAAGATATGATTAGACTAGAGAGGTAGTGGCTGGTTCAGAATGAAGCTATTATGTGACCTCTTCGGCGAATTCTATGAAGCTTGGTATTCTCCAGATTGATCCTGATTTGGCTATCTTTCAGAAGTCAGCAGTCGAAATTCTCTACGGATATTCTTTCAGAGTGATTGGTGCCTGGTATTCGGGATTCTTAATTATCGGTCTTCTTATTATTATGCTCAGGACTATCAGGATTTCCTTTAT
Organism: Agave tequilana; assembly: GCA_038442645.1. Taxonomy (NCBI): domain Eukaryota; kingdom Viridiplantae; phylum Streptophyta; class Magnoliopsida; order Asparagales; family Asparagaceae; genus Agave; species Agave tequilana. The sequence goes on from JAVJIF010007833.1 coordinate 121,638, forward strand.
ATTCAGTATTCTGGCTTATTCTCGGAGGGCTATCAAATATGCAGTACAACTGGAATTCTAAAGATTTATACAGCCGGAAGTGCGGAGGATGATTATTGTTCAGTCGACCTGAGAGCCCTACCTATTGTGCTTCATATCTTAATTGGTATAAATTCCACCCTTGACCTCTTTGTGTTCATTTTACCCCTTACCGAAATTGCGAGGACGCAATTTTTTGTAAGGTGGATGGAATGTAACACCCCGCTCCCGGAATACGTACTTAGTTGCGTATTCAGATTTTTGATCGTATTTTTCGATTTACCTTCTGTACTTATTTTGTATTATGAATTGTTTATATGATTGTTTTGTCTTAAATTTGGATTCGTGGACTCGGAGTCAGCCCTAGTCTGAACCGAAGACCCGATCCTAATGTATTACTTGATTTGGTCTTTCCGGTAATTAGATTTGACCGATTTCAGTTTCAAATATTATTTTCCTATATTTTTGATTTTATATGATTTTCTGGAATTTTCCTGAATTTAATTAAATATCTTCAAAACCGGTATCGGCCAGTGCTGCTGATCGATTCCCGGATTTTTAGTTTACAAACGGTTTAGAATTTCTAAAAGTTCCTTTAGACATTATTTCTTAAAATCATATTTTCTATCTACATACTTTTTCTGAGGATTTTATGAATTTATGAAAATCCATCGGAGTCGGTAGCTAACTGATTCCGGGATTTTTAGTTTTAAAACTATAAAGTATTTCTTGAAACGGATTTCACTATAATTCTTAGTTTAATATTCTTGATTTTTGATGTTTATTGTGGGACGTTCCGAGATACTTGATTTCGGGACGATTCCGGTATTTTCCGAAAGATTTCCGCATCCGCAACCGAATCCCGGGAATCCGCCACTTTCATTATTTTTCATTTTCTCTTCCAAGAGAATAATTTTCCTTTTCCATTTTCTTTTCCTTTTCCTATTTTCTTTCTTTCCTTCCTCCACAATCCACAAGAATTCCAATTTCCCAAAATTCCATTTTCTCCCAAATTTCCAATAAACTCCACACACTTCCACCAACTTCCTCATTTAATGCCCTCTTTTTCTCTCTCTTCCATGGCCAGCCAAGTGTGGCTAGGAGAGACACCTCACCTCCCCTATTTACAAAAACCCCCCTCTCTTTTAATTATTTGCACCTCCTTCACAAATCTAAAACCTATAAATACTTTTCTTCTCCTTTCTTTATTCATTTTCACTTCATCTTTCTCTTTCTTCTCTTCACCAAAACCTTAACCTCCAACATCTCCTTCACCTCCACCACCTCCGCCGGCGCCTCCGGCCACCACGACTCCGGCGAGAGACCCCGATCTCCGGCCACCACTTCTTCTCACCAACACCAACAACAAAACCTCCAACCTCCACTTTCTTCTTCATCATCAACTTCCATCACCACCACCATCACTCCATCATCAACCACTCCTTTTGGTGAGTATTTCTACTCACCAAGACTTGGCTAATTCCTAGCATATTGGTGTTTACATATCTTGTATATTTGTATCTTCAAAATCATGTTATTTGATCATCAAACACAACCATCAAAATCTGTTCTGTATTCTGTTTTCAGACGATTAGTCGACTTGACCTAGGGATTAGTCGACTACCTCATCTATTTGAAACGTAACCTTTTCTAGAACCCAGTTTTAGTCGACTTAGTTTATTTATTAGTCGACTAGAAATCTCTGTTAGTCGACTACCCATTTCATATAGTCGACTAACTTTTCCTGAACCAAAACTTAAATCTCTGTACCACAGTTTTAGTCGACTTAAGCCTAGACTATTAGTCGACTTGGAATCATTGTTAGTCGACTACCCTTTCCATCTAGTCGACTAACTTTTCCTGAATCAAAACCCAACTTTCTGTAACTCAGTTTTAGTCGACTTAGCGTATCTGTTAGTCGACTTGAGATCACTGTTAGTCGACTACTCATTTCATCCTAGTCGACTAACTTTCCCTGAAACTGAAACCCAACTCTCTGGAACCCAGTTTTAGTCGACTATACCAGACTGTTAGTCGACTAACCCCTTTATTAGTCGACTAACCATTCCACCTAGTCGACTAACTTTAGCTGTCTGTTATAGTTGATTTCTTTCTTGAATATGAACCATATCCTTGAGTCTTATATCATATATTGGTATTGCTTGACTTGTCTATTGACAAACATCATCTTCCCTTCTCTCTTTCTCTCTCCTCTTCACTCTACATATTTATATATCATATATTATGGCGCATCCCGAATTCCGTGGATTTCGGACCTTTCGGCGTTTCTGGTGATTCAGGCGAGTGTTCTCGCTCGCTACCCTCTTGCTCCCTATTTCATTGATTATGCAAATATTCTCGTTCTAGTCTCCATGTATTTTATTTCATGTTCTATATCTTTTACTGTTTTATACTATGCGTGGCCGACCCTTCGTGGTCGTTGAACTTTGGACTACTTTTATGTTACCTTGCCATACCATTACCTCAAACTAGTCAGTTGCATGCTTTTATTTAACACATGTATATCACCTGACCATCTAGTGTGTTATCACCTGACCACCATGCATGCTATTATTTAGCAAGACCCTCTTGTTATGTCATGACTTACCCAGACTATTATCAATCTCTTGTCATGTTGGGTTGCTTGTTAAATATCATCACCTTATCATGCTATCTCTTGACACCAAGCATGATGCACCTGATTCTGATATAATTATCACGATAACGGGAATGTAGTATCTGATCTCCTGTTATGATTCCAGTTATGATTCTTGTTATGTATTCCAGTTATGATCCTGCTCATTCCCGAAATCTGGTAATTATGTTAATAAACCATAAAAAGGACAACTTGTATGGGGAATGGAGGAAGTGATGGATGCCGGAATGATACCTTGCTTATAGTAATGGAATAAAATATTGATGATTCGTGTTAGTGGGACTTTGGGCCCACAGAAGATGCGTGTTAGGGGGACTTAGGGCCCTCAAGCTGGTCCCAGGTGTATGGGAACTACTATAAGAAGTATTATCAGTTCTCCATCTACTTCCGTTAACAACCCTCGGCTTGCTTATATATGGATGTATGTGTGTCGGGGTGTACACCCGGATACATACCTAGATATATGGGTAAGACGAGTAATAATAAAGTGTCATAATAACTGGCTCTTTAAGTTGTAAGTAGAGGTATGTGGAATGGGACGCATACTAAAGCCTGCAACTTAAACGGCTATGAATCTGTGATGTGCCTTACCATAATTACTTGTTCCGGACTTTATATCGGATTTCCTGTTTTATGAGTATTATGTTATGACCACCTTGCAACTCTGATTCTATACGCTTGGATTTCGGTGGTATGAGATAAAGGTATATAGATGAGGGTTTCCTTGTTTGGATTATTCCTTCGATGTACTAGTCTCATGGGACCGTGACCTAAGCGTACACAGTCAGTCTTGCTTATGATTGGATTTACCTCGGATTTCCAAGTTTTATGATGATTATGTTTCACCTGTTCCTACCTGCTATATTGTGTTCTAACCCTTCTGTCTCCTGTACTTGATACACACTTATGCTCACCCTGGCTCGCCACCTGGCTTTTGTATCATACTCGCCTGGGGAGTTTCACTGACTCCCCTGGATTCTCACGTCCAGGTCTTGGAGCTTGGAGCGTGTAGATTCTCCCTGTTGTGGATCAGAGTGGCGCAGCGGTAGCGTGGATCCCCAGCCGATCATCCAGGGCTCCATCCTTCCAGGCCCCCTTGTGAGTCTCTCGAGTTTTTCTTTTAAACTCGTGAGTACCCTTTTCTGTTTATACTTGTACATTTCCAAGTCCTTTATACTGTTCATATATGTACATTTCCATGTATTCCCGCATTTGCGCATATCAGTGATGTAATATTCATGTAATATTGGATCACTTCTGGTGATAACTTTGTAATTGTACTTATGTGTTGGAATGTATAATGCACCATTGCTTCCGCACTCTGATTCTTGTCTGTACTGATGCTTAGCGTATATACGGGAGGGTAGTTCTGACCTACGTATATACGTCGCAGTGACGTCCCCGTATCCGTGGGATCGGGCGTTACAGTAGAGTAGCATCAACCTCCACCCGCTGCGATACTTCCTTGGTCTCCATCCTCTCCACCTACTGAGAGACGGTAGACTTCAACACTGAAGTCTCATCAAGCGTGACATGCTGACTCAACATGATCTTCTTGTTTTCGGGGTCCCATAACCTGTACCCTTTCATATTTCTCTTGACACCCAAAAGCACAAACTTCTTTGCTCGCGGATTCACCATGCCATCTTTGATAGTAAAGTATGTCGGACTTTTAAATTCCCGCAGCAAATCATGATCTTGAGTAGCTTTTTCAAACCAAATTTCTAATGGAGTTTTACCTCCTATCGCAGTCGATCCATTTATTAGATGGCTAGCATACACAATCGCCTCAGCCTAAAACGATTTGTCTAATCGTGCATTAGACAACAATCACTGAACCTTCTCCAGTAAGGAACGATTTACTTTCTTAGCCAACCTATGTATACCTTCTATGAGTGAGTACCAATACCAGTGTTCTGACCAAATCGTAGGAATTGCTCCATATATCTTTTAATATTACCAATCTGTAGCTCCTTGATCTCCTACCTGTCTGCTTCTCCATTCTTCCTTTCCACTTCATCAACATCTCTAGGGCTTTACACCTTTGTTTCATGGGATATATCCAACAATGCCTAGATAAACTATTAATAAAAGAAACAAAGTGCCTGTGACCTCCAAGCGATACAGTCTTAGTAGGTCCCCAAACGCTTACGCGAACACAATTAAGAAGACCTCCTAAGCGGTGAGTACTGGTGCTGAATTTCACCTTCTTCTTATCCAGAACGCTGTGTTCACCCACCAAGTTGCAGGTAGTAGCACCTTCCAATGATCCCTTCTTTGTAGGATCTTGCAAAGACCTTTCACCTCCTTGTCCGACCTTCACCTGCCAGACCTTTGTGCAACAATCATCTGAAGAACTAGAAGTCTCCACCTGACCTATAACCGTACTACCCTTCAAGTAGTATAGATTTTCCTGGCGGACGCCCTTCATCACCACCATTGAGCCTTTGATTATCTTAAGAACACCATCTCGTATAGATATTAGAAGACCCAATGCTTCCAAAGTATCAACAGAGATAAGATTCCTTTTGAGTTGAGGTACATACCTCACCTCCTTCAGTTCTCATGCTATCCCATCAACCATCTTGACACGGACTGTACCTATCCCTCTATATTACATGGATGATCATCAACCATGACCGTGTAACATCTATCTAGCTTCTCAAAACTAGAAAATCAGGCCCTGTTCGGGCATACATAATAGGTGGCTCCGGTATCTAAGATTCACTCAGCATTATCTGAGTAATCAACAGTAAGAGTAGTAATAGAGAAAGAATACCGATGAGTCTGAATCTGATCCACCCGCCTGTGCGAGATTCACCTCAGTGTTTGACTCCATCTTCTTACCTTTGGCCTTCGGGCAATCAACTTTCTAGTGCGCTAGCTCCTTGCACAAGGCGCACTGATTCCTCTTCAGATCTCTGAAGCCAGATCTGAACTTTGATCTTCCATGATCATCTCTTCCTTTCCTATTGGAACTCCTGCCTCTTACCGCCATGCCTCTGCTGTTGTGTTCCCCAAAGAAGACAGTCGGTCATGTCTTCTTACTTCATAACTCACAAGAGCAGCAGACACCTCACTGTAGTTAAGAGATTTCTTCCATTGATCAATGTAAGAGTAAAGGTCTCATACTCTTTTCTAGGAAGAGAATTCAATAGTATTACCGCCTTATCCTCTTCATTGATCTCCACATCCATATTAACTAGATCTGTAAGAAGCTTCATATAGCGATTCAAGTATTCATTGATGGAGCATTCTCTTTGCATCTAAAACTATAAAGCTTACTTTTCAACTGTAACTGCGATTCTATACTTTTCGTCAGATACTTCTCTAGGATCTCTCACAGCTGCCTCGCAGATGTCTCATGTAACACATGATACTTGATGTCTTGTGTTAAAGAAAACCTGATCAAACCACACGCCGTTCTGTTCATCTTGTCCAATTTTCTTCAGTTGCTGATGTGCGCTTCTTCTCGAACCGTAGAGTGTCTTCGAGGTTTGATGCCGTCAGCGCATCCATCACCTCACACCTCCACATACCGAAGTTGTTCGTACAGTTGAACTTTACCACATCAATCCTCAGCGGATGTGAATTCATAGATGTACCTTCTTCATCCATCTTCTCAACTGATTCCTCAAAGTAATGCGAAAATAAACGGAGTTAGATAAAACAAACTGGATAAAGATAGGATTCCTCCACGCGAAACCCTCGAAGAGTTTCCGAAGCAATTTACTCCTCCAAATTGATTCCTCGAGCAATCTACACGCTGTTTTGAGATCGACACACGATCCCACAAATAGTCCCAATGCTGCTATGAGATCGACACACGATCTCCACCAAACAGCAACTGATGCCCTTGAAATCAACACACATCCCATGACGAACCTGGGATGCTCTGATACCAATTGTTGCGTGCAGGATAACAACCTCTTTGAGGAATCCACCAATCAGGCGGGGACTAATGCAGCCAGAGACGTACCCAACACGATAAGAACAGAGAAATAATAGAGAAAAGTAATTAACACAGTATTTAACGAGATTCGGTAACGTGCCTACGTCCTCGGGATAAGGGAGAGAGAGATCTTATTGATTTAACAATCAATTACAACTTATTCCTTCTTTAAGAAATTTCCAATGGAGATTTTCAGTGAGATTTTCAGGGATACAATACATGAGGGCTCTAGCCCTTATTTATAGGCACAGAGTCTCAGGGGTTTAAGAAACCCCAATTGAATTTGACCCCAAACAGGAAAGGAGTCCAAATCCTAAAGAAATCCAAATCCTAAAAAGAATCCAAATCCTAAAAAGGAGAAATAATTCACCTGTTAAGAAACTCCAATTGTATTCGACTCCTTTTCAAAAACGAAGTCCGAATCCAAGTTGGATTCCACAAGCTTTCATCTCCTCTATCTCCTCTCTCCCTACAGCAAGCGACGATGAGTTCTGACCAGTCCAATCCTTCATACTCCCCTTTGACGTAAACCGTCCTCAATCCAAGTATTCAAATATGAACCACACTGAATCTAGAATAGAAAATTTAAAACCAAGGAATGACCAATTTATTCTTTTAAACAATACTCACATTTTGGTTTTAAAGTATAAATATGTCATTCCTTCCTTTTAAATTTTTTATTCTAGATTCAGTGTGGGTCAGGTTTGAATACTTGGAGTACAACCAACATTCATCTTACAAATTATTCTGGGCCTGAAATCGTAATAGTCACAGCTGTTTACACCCTTTGGAGTGTAAAGAATAAATATTGTTTCAAGGAAAGAAAAAAAATCTAAATTTCTAATTTCTCGATTCAAATATTTCAAGTTTCTTTTACTACCCATTGTGCCAGATTCATAAGATTTTAATTACTAAAAGGTAAATATTAAATCTATAATATCTCAAAATAGTAAAATTCAGATCCTCATGCATGAAATTATCTTCAAGGGTCATCTCCTCTCAAGGAGTATTTACAAAGTTCTTCTATTGTTGCAAAGTTATCACTTTTGAAGAAAAGACTGCTGAAAGAATTTAAAACAAAATAGAGATGTCGTAATTATACAAGAGTTGATCAAGTGTCTCCAGGTTGAGGAGAACTTTCCAAACTCGGATGAACTTGAGATACAAGTAGAGAGCAAATGCTCGGCATAAAAATGGAAATAGGCCAAAAGAGTGAAAATGATGGGAAAAATGATAGCAAGAAAAGCTAAAGGTTCTTGCCAGGGGAAGAGTGATCACTTCAAGAAGTAATGAAAGATGAATCTGAATGAAAAGTAAGAAAAAAGAACAAGCCAGTATAGAAATCATTAAAGACTTTGCTGCACTTGCTTTTTGAAGTAAAAATGGTTGGCAATGATGTTGAATGGTGGATACACTTCAGTGCTACGAGGTGCATTTAATCAAAACAGAAGCCTTTTCAAGACCCATGAAAAAGATAGGGGTGAAGTACTCTTTATGGGAATTGATCCAATCCACGATAAACATCAAGGAAAAAGCCAAAAATTATTCTACAGTTGAAATTTGGAAAAAAAAAGTTGAGGAAAAACTATTTTTCAGTGAGTCTCCTTCATTAGCACAGATTTGAACTATTTGAAAATGAAAATATAGTTATTCCAAGGGTATTCTGTATGTTAAAAGAGGTTATGTAAATATAATGTGCAAGTTGAATTTAATGAGAGAATATAATGAGTATCAGGTGACAAGGAAAATTCCTTGGGTGGTAGTCAAAAAGTAAACTCTATCCCATTCGATCAGGTCCTGCCATGTTGTTGTTCATACTCTATGACACAAAAAATTATGTATATATTATGAGATTTGACAGTGTATCAAGCGGATACAAAATTTAACGGTGTTTCAAGATCAAAATATTTTGTATTCACTTGATGCATGCTCAAAGCTCATGTATAGGTATTACTTTGGTGTAGGGTCCTCATAGGGTATGAACATCAATATGGTGGGGTGTGATCAAATAAAAAAGCGTTGAATTTTTTGACGGTCACCGCATGAAATTTTCTCAGGTGCCACCTGATCCGTATTATTCTCGTTTAATAAATAAAAATGTTGATTTTGTTTATATTGCTTTTCCTTTTCATGTTTGGCATATAAGATTAGAATATATTAATTAGAAATAGATACACGTTTATCTTAGATTAGGTTCAACTGATGAGAATTGTTAAGTTTATATTATATTAAAGATAGCCAGAAAACTATCTGTAACAACGGATAGAAATTAACCCCTCTTAGAATTGATGCATCCAAATGTTGGTGAATTTAATAAAATCCTACTAAGGGTTGTAAAAGATATTCTCATCATAGACGATTATTTTAGATTCACTAAAGTTTATTGATTATAAACTAAGGGCAAGGTTTTGGATAAATCCATAACTTAAAAGCAGAACTGAAAATCTAATAGACTGTATAATTTAAATCCTATGATCTGGCAGAGGAGAACAATAATTGTTAGAACCATTTCATTTTTATTTGATTTCTTAGATGGATTTTTTGTTTTCTAAATTTTGATTTTGCTACAATTTTTGCAGATTTTTCTATGGCTGTTATATATTCTTCTTGGAATCCAAGTTTTCCCTTCTTAATTTGATAAGAGTTAATTTTTTTAATCTCTATGATCATGGTGCCAATATTAACACCAAATAGTAGAAGTAATAATTCAAGGTATCTCAGTTACATATTATCTTACCATCCTATCAATTCTTCCTTTATTTTTAAAATTTTTATTATTAATTTTTTCCTTTAAATTCCTACTTTTCTTTTTTCCTCATTTTTTTGAACTATTTGATCTTGTTACTATTATTAGCCTATACGCACAACAAACATATCTTAAAAATCCAACAAGCTGTTTTGATCAGTAAGACTTGACAACATCAAGATGAAGATGTAAAACACATTGCTCTAGGTCAAATTTCGATCAAAAAGAGATCTCTATGATCGAAAAAGCGACAACCGTACGATTCTGCATCCAACCATAGGATATACATGGGTCCATCTCTTTTCAGTACAGTGGTCCATGCAGACAAGTGAATGCTACAAATTCTCTATATATGGCTTATTCTGTGGGACAAAAAGAGAGTAATGGAATAAAAGGTACTAATGCAATATACCAAGATCTCTCACACACACACAAACACACACACATATGCTAGTAGGCATATATGCATGCTTCTTTCTATGTGAAGATAGAGAGCTTGAAGACAGTGACAAGGGGGGGAGATCAAGTGGGGAACAGAAGCCACATCCCAAAGCTGTGTTTTCTTTGATAGCAAACCGAGTTTCTGCCTCATATAGCTCGGGCCGAAGGCCAGGGGAAGTTGAGGAGAGACGGGGAAACCCAGCTGCTGCTGGTCGATCGGGACGGACAGGAAACGAGACGGGGATAAGCTTATGAAGAAGCAAGCTTATTCCCCCACCCTACCAAAAACCTTGCTTTAGTCTCTATTTGTGGCGACACAAGTCCGTCCCTACGACTCATGAATTAAGAATTCTCACAATAAAAGAACAAGGAGACACCAAGCGAAGAGAGATTGATTGTGAGAAGGTTTTAAAGCTGAAAAAGCAATGACTGTTAATTTGTACAACTAACCATGCTATGTAGTTTGACAAGTGGTTTTAGGTGGGCTAAGACCAAAGAGTGCCATGATGGGTTCCCTGGTGCACGGATTGATGGATTGGATGTGTGAAGCGTGCCTTAAAACGGTTGACCGCTGATCGGACGGCCGTGATCAGACTAAAAGTTTGGTACTAGATAAGGATCCATGTCATGCACGACTAGAGAGAATTTGAATCATGAAACCATAATGCCTTTGTTGAATCCAAGCCCATGGCTGTCCTCTTAGATCCCCATTAAAGCCCCATGATGAGTGAGGATCATCAAATGGCCACACAAAGGAAAGGGATTGGGTGCCCCTCATCCCATTTCACAAGTGCCCCAAAAGTTCCTCTCCATTTCCTATTTGATCTCACTCCATCCCTCTCACTGACACGTGGGTCCCGCATTGGGCACTAAGAAGTGGGAGCGTAAAGGCAATTTTGTTCTCACTTCTCAGACACCTCATGAGATAATATATATCAAGAAGTAGATTTCCCTCCCAAATCCATTCAAAAAGTCCACCATCACTCACTGTTCTGGTTTTGGGAGTTCTATGTGGATCTTGTGGTTTCGAGAGTTTGATTACATTGGTTGGTTTGTCCATTCACAAATCCAAGCTAGTCAATGCCTACTCATTGAATCTCCTTTTGTCCACTGGGCATGAAAATAATGGGCGGCCGAATGCCACATGATTGCTAATTTGACCAATATGGGTCAACGTACGGGTGTAACGAGTAGGTTCCTGAACGAAATACTAATCCTAGTGTATGTATATACAGTGGGTATGAATATATCAAGTACAACCTAACCTCGATTACTTCATTATGCACGATAGAATTTCATAGATCATGTTTATTAAGTTGTATATCTTCTGTTTGACCGAGAAGTGCTAACAAAAACTATTGGATCTTGTAGAAGTGCTAACATGCATATATTTATGTATATGTATAAACATAATAATACACAAGTCATGTGTGCGCGTGTCTTTCTTACAAAATGTGTGTGTGCATGTTTGTGTTTAAATACAATTTTTACATAGAATATCATGAAGGATTAAATTTAGCATGTTCGTCAGATCCGCTTGAAATCCAAAATTCTCAGTGAATCTATCCAAAATCGGTTACCTAACCTCTCAAAAACATGTCTGAAAAATTCAGGTTTGGAGTTTGAAATTGTTTTAAAAATCTCACTCAACCTGATGTGGCATAGGATTCAGATGAGCTTCTAGAGTGCTTGGCTCAAACAAGTCTGAACATTCTGAGAAAAAAATGTTAAAATTTGAGCCAATCTCTAAGAGCCACAACTTTTAAACGTAACTCAGAACTGCTATTATCATTTCGCCTTAGAAATGACAAGAAGAGCTCTATAAATCTGTTTCAGTTTCAGTTCGTTTAGCCGGTGTTCAACGGCCTGAAGATTTTATGCTGTGTTTGGTAAATTTCCTAACATCTTACTTCTTCTTTTTTTCCCCTTTTCTTTTGGGGTTTTGAGTCATTGTAGAAGTTTTATCTATTTTGATACATTGTACAATTATCTAATTCAGTTTGAGCAGTTTTAAAAGTTTTATGTATGAGAAAACCTATATATGGCCTATTTCAATAGTTTGCAGTTAAAATTTTATTAATAAAATTCTAAAGTATTCTTCTTCTTGGTGGATTTTAAGTTTTCACCTTGTCGATTCAGAGTTACAACTGTTTTACAATTGCAAATTTCGATATCAATAATTTTAATGCACAATGATCCAGTCTAAGATTACATGGTACATGAATGCCTAAAATATTACTCTAGAATGTGCATGGTCTCAAAACTAGAGCTCATATCCTTTCTATGTTATGCTTCCATATGAGGAACAAATGGAATGCCCACTTGGGTGAATGGAACAATTTTAATAATTTAACTAAGCTAAATGTTACTGAGTAGTAAACTAGCAGATATATAAAAGATTGGACAATCCTTTTTAGTACTATCTCATAAACTATCTTAAGACTATTATGTATTGTTGGGACCAGACAACACTCTAAATCAAGTAACTTGACTCAAAGTTAGAAGACTAAAGGTCAAAAACTTACATTGACTTAATAGACAAAAGTAACATGACTCAAGCTAGATCTAATCGACTATCGATTCAGACTATTCATCTCCTCACAACCCTTATCTTCTCTTCGTCTCATTTACTGACACACAAAGTAGGAGACCAAATTAGGTATGAATGGGCCAACCTAATTCAAGCATGAATGGTGGCGCGAACTTGCTTGGCTAGCAGTGTAACAGTGTTCAGTGGACCGATACATGAATCTATCCTTGTAGAATCATACAGTATCTGAGATGTGCCTGGACTAAGCTATTTTCTCGCGAGGCATGCCTAAGCAAGACTAAGCGCGATACAACATAACCCAATTCCAACCCTGATCTCTCATTTGCTAATTCAAATTCTCATTCAAAGAGTGATGACATTCAATCATAACCCAAGGGCATTTACATATGGATTCTGGAGTGCATGAAGCATATTCATTATTATGTCAGGAATCTTATAGTTTATAGTGTTACATGATTGCTAAACTATTGATTTGTGTCAAGATTAAAAATTATAGCACGGGGGATTGGACACAGCCTCCAATGGGAGTCAAGATTTTGAAACAAGCAGGTCTTGGAAGTGGGAAGCATAAACTCTCTACTTTCTTCAAATAAAGAAAGAGTAAACGAACAATATCCCACATTGTGACTATTATCTGAAAGATTCCAACAAACCCTAGACATCTCAGTGTGTGATGCCAGTAAGTTGCTTGTTTCTGCCTACAGTAAACACAAGAACAAGCTTTGTCCTGTTTGTTTTAACTTCCATTGTATGGATCCCAGTCTCATTCTTTGATGCTACTAAAGCTGGAACATTGTATGGATCCCATTGTATGGATCCCAGTCTCATTCTTTGATCCCAGTCTCATTCTTTGATCCCAATCCCGTCAATGTTGGTGAAAACCTGACCAATCGGTCAGGAGAAAGAGGAGGGGAGAGAGGAAGAAGAAAGAGGAAGAAGTAGACGGAGCTGAGAGAGGAAGAAGAAAGAGAAAACAAACGGACAGACGGACGTACAAAGTTTCTATATGTGTCAAGCGAGAAATCTCCCTTCGATTGATTTTGATTATAAAAATTATAATTATATATATTTATATAATGATATTAAGTAGTTGTAATATTCACGATGTACCAGTATTGATGATTTTTTTTCAAATATTGTGTATCCATGTATCTATATTATATTGTATGTAATACTCGTATCAATTTATGTGTAATTGGTTGTTGGGCATTTTTCAGTTTAAGCAAAGAAAATGGTAAAACTTCTCCTTTTTTATTCAAAACCTATATTTTGAGTACTTTCAGTCTAAGTCTAAATTGTTGCAGTCACTATCCCTAAACCTTGAAGCATGAGCTGTAAAATGTACCGTTGAGCACTACATTAGCAAAGTCCAATAAGCATAGTACCAACAAAGTCCAATGTGAGCATAGAGCAGCAGCACAAAGCCTCCAATGAGAGCCTTTAGAGTCAGTCTAGAGCCAAACCCCAAACTGTCCAGAATTCCATAAAGAAAAGTCTAATCTCCAAAATGAGTTGCAATACACTCAAAGGAATGCCTCAGGTGTGCTCTACTTGCTACTAGTCTTGATTCTTGAACACTTTCAAATCTAAAACATTCTCCATGGTTTAATAGTAACTTGTTGTACAACAAATCCAACACACCTTGAAAATAATGCAAAATTTTTATGTGGATTTTTATTAAAAGAAAAGAAGTGACACACACAAAAGAAAGCAAAGCAAATCTCACTCAACACAAGAAATTTTTCTGAAAGAAAGAGAGAGAAACTCTCTCTCTCTCTCTCTCATATCTCTCATCTCTTTATCTTTTTTCCTTTAACTGCTTTTTTTGTTTCTTCTCCCCTCTGCCCTGCCCCAGGGGAAGACCCGAGGGAGTTCAGGAGGGTACAATTATTCAAGTAACAGACCCAGGGCAGCTCGGGCAGAGTCCGGGTAGCTTTTGTTTTTTGTTTTTTACATTTTTTTTAAATCTAGAATTTAATTTTTGAATTGATTTTTAATAATCTAGTGCCCTGTTTTGGCCTGGCCTTGGATTTGGGGCAAAAGTCTTTCTCTGTGTGTGTGTGTGTGAGAGAGAGAGAGAGAGAGAGAGAGAGACCAACATTACTGTTTAGATTGCTTTTCAGTTTCCAGAACTCAAAATCCCACCTTTTCAATTTATAGGAGTTAAGTTTTAGCTCCAGTTCAAGAACCCAATTGGGCAAAGGACGAAAGGAGCCTAATTTCCCCTCATCAACTGAAATTTGATTTTCTGATGCAAAACCCTTTGAGATATAGGCTCACTCATAGCTCTCTCTTCTTTCTTCTAGTTTCAAGTTTAGTATGGGAATGATGTGCTGCAATTTCATTCTGAGCAATATTTAGATTCCCGCAGAGGTGTTGGGGACAGTTCTTAAAACAATGAGAGATGAGAGTTCAAAGAGAAGCAAGGTTTGTTTAAATAACTCACACATTTACTTGTTTTTTTCCCTTGTACTGCATTCTTGTGCTTTATTAATTAGCTGATTGGACTGTTGTTTTCTTCTTTCTCTCATTTGTGTGTGAGAAGCTCTCTTGGTCTAAGTCTCTGATCAGGAAATGGTTTAACATCAAGGGCAAAGCTCGAGATTTTCATTCAGATGATATGCTTGGCAGAGGTGAGCTTCAATCTTTTTCCAAGATTTGAGTTCAGTTCATTGTCTTTGCATTCTTTTAGCAGCAATGATGCTTATTTCTACTCTATTTCTCCTCTCAACTACGTATTTTGATGCATATTTGGTCTCAAGTTTTTCTAATATTTTTGGTTAATAGAATTCTCATCATTCCTATCCGCTGAATGAATTCAGGGGCAAGATTAATACGAACTCATGGCATTTTTCCTTAATTTCTTTGGAACTGTATGTTCTTCTAGTCTGAATCTTTTTCTCTTGGATTTTAGGATAAAAATCTTAGCTCCTAGGTATTGTAATGGATTCTCCTTTTAGTTGAATTTAAAGCATATTGGGTTCAAAAATTTTATTATTTATTTGTTAGCAACAATTCATCTTCTTGATTACTCAGTATCTGCAGTTTACCATTCAACTGTTTGCATTCATGGGACTAATATACAAACAGGGTGCATACTGCTTAGATTCTAGCACACAACCTCATCAACTTCCTTTTCCTTTCTTTTGCTTCAAAATGTTTGCTCTTTTCAGGGGTTGATGGGGAGTGGAGGAACAGCTTCTCTGAGAGAGCGGCATCCACAGTCAAGAAAAAAAAGACAGGTTACAGTCAGTCACCATCCTTTGGACCACATAAAACTATGTCATCTTCTCTTTTGAGTATTTTATCTTTCTCTTCTGAACTTACTTTGTTCTTATTTACTTCTTTTTATGTATTGGTCTCTCAGACAGATTGTTCTACAGCAACAGAGATCGAGTTCAGCGAGGAAAGATTGATTGCGATCCAGCCCAAGTCACAAACACTCAAGAATATAGGTACTTAAAAATTTAAACCAAAATACCAATCACTCAATAACTTTTTCTTGTCCTGATTTAACAACTCTCTCACTCATTGGTGAGTAGGATCTTTGTTGCAACATGGAATGTAGGAGGAAAATGCCCACCAAGTCATTTGAGCCTTGATGATTGGCTCCAAGTCTCTCCTCCTGCCGATATATATGTATTGGGGCAAGTTACTAAATTCCAAACCAACTAAATCCCTTTGAACAATCTATTGAGCCAAAACCAACTCTTTTTTTCACATTATTTCTTAAAGGTTTCAAGAGATAGTCCCCTTGAATGCTGGGAATGTTCTTGGAACAGAAGACAATGGTCCTGCAAAGAAATGGGTGGCCCTTGTTAGAAGAACACTCAACAATCTTCCTGGCTCAAGCGGCATTGGGAGCAACCACACACCTTCACCTGTTCCTAATCCTATTGTGGAGCTCGATGATGACTTTGAAGGCAACTCATCGTCTCGCCAGAGGAACTCATCCTTCTTCCACCGACACTCATTCCAATCTCTGAACCGTAGCATGAGAATGGATGATGATATCATGGCTCCTCAACCAAGGCTTGACCGCCGTTACAGTGTATGCGAGCGAGTTATCTATGGGAGCCGTCCCAGTGACTTTGATCCAAATTACAGATGGGGTGGATCCTCTGACGATGAGAACGTCACTGGGGATTCACCAAGCACCGTCTTCTTCTCTCCCATGTCTTATGGATATGGTGCTTCTTCATCTATGGAAGAAAGAGCTAGATTATCGGGACTTTCTCGGTACTCACTCAGGCGGCTTAATTCATTATTTCTATAATCATATTATTTGTAAAACAATTCCTTACTTTTCTACTTCCTGATGTCAGGTATTGTCTGGTTGCAAGTAAACAAATGGTTGGAATATTCCTAACAATTTGGGCAAGGAGTGAAATAAGAGATGATGTGAAAAATTTGAAGGTCTCTTGTGTTGGAAGGGGGTTGATGGGTTATCTTGGAAACAAGGTATGGCCTTTGATATTTAGTAACTGATTTTGTCAATTATAGGTAGCATTAAGTAAATAATTTCTTTATATCCATTACATAATTTATCAAACCTTTGTTTTATGTGAGTTATAGACTTTGTTCTTGATACAGATATTAAGTGAGCATGTCAAGAATCAATAGAACAAACCTAATTTGTTTCTTCCAGGGTTCGATTTCGATTAGCATGTCTTTGCACCAAACAAGCTTCTGCTTCATCTGCAGCCATTTGACCTCAGGGCAGAAGGAAGGGGATGAGCTCCGAAGGAACTCTGATGTAATGGAGATAATGAGAAAGACTAGATTCCCACGGATTCACGGGCTAGGTGATGAGAGATCTCCTGAGACAATCCTTGGTCATGAGTAAGACCATTCTCTATATCAGTTTTCAATGACCACCTTTATTCTCAATATCAGTTTTCAATAGCCTTCTTCATTTAGGTCACTTTACTTTACAAGGAGCATTATAGGTTTTCTTTACAACCTATCAAAATATGGCTTGGAAGATATTTGATTTTAGTAACTGCATTCTTTTATCAAGATGATTCACACTTGGGGTCCGTCTAATATATTTATTTCTCTTCTTTTTAGTCGAATAATTTGGCTTGGGGATTTGAACTACCGTATTGCTCTCTCCTACCGCTCTGCTAAGGCTCTTGTCGAAATGCACAATTGGAAGGCATTGTTGGAAAAAGACCAGGTAGTTTTTGCCTGTCATGATCTTGCTGCTACGTTCTCGATAATGTTTTTAAAGCTATGCTTGGATTACTTTCCAAAAGTGTGGGGAGATTTCTTCTGTTATAGATAATTCTTGGCTTCTTATCATGCTTTTCTTGCATCACTTTATCTATTGAGAATGGTATCTTATAGATTAAAGAAAGCAATGATTCTTTCTTCTTTAGCTAGTGTGACAACATGGACCCAAACCACCTTCTTTAATATGTGAACAGCTTCGGGTTGAACAAAGGTGTGGCCGAGTCTTTGAGGGATGGAATGAAGGAAAGATTTATTTTCCTCCCACATACAAGTATTCAAACAATTCTGATAGGTATGCTGGTGACGAGTTGAACACTAAAGAGAAACGGCGTACACCAGCTTGGTAATAATCATTAAGCTTTTTGTGGGATAAATTAGATATTGCTAAATTATACAAATGTTCTGTTTGTTAAAGCTCACATGATTTTTTCTTCATGTATAAGGTGTGATCGGATTATGGTTCGGAAGGGGCCTAAACCAGTTATCTTATGTTCGTGGTGAATCAAGATTATCTGACCATAGGCCCGTTTATAGTATTTTCACGGCAGAAGTGGAATCCATCGACCATAGTAAAATCAGGAATATGAGTTGCCCAAGTTCTAGAATTGAGGTTGAGGAACTATTGCAATACTCTGATGGATACACTGAGCTTAACTTCTTTTGAAAAGGTGTGATACCTTTCTTTTGATCAATAAGAATATTTCATTGTTTGATGCTTCCCAACCCTCACCTGATAATTTGTGTTAATCTCTATGTAGGTATTGGCTTCAGAAAGCTGGCATCAGGGTTCACGGGAGTGCTTTGGAAACTAGCATTCTTTATCTCTTATCGGTATGTTGTAGAAGCTCTTCTTCAAGAATAATCACTAATATAAGAGGAACCTAACAAGAAACCTCTATACTACTGACTTGGTTCTCCATAAGCAAACCAGGATTCCTTGAATCATTGTAATCTTTTGGGAGAGATTCCGGCCCTCTTGAGAATTCCACGATCATTACCAATATGCGCAATGAAATAGGTAATCATTCTCATTCAGGTTATCTTATCTATTTTCATCAAACCTTAAATTATGTCACCCATGGGCAATATTGCAATTGTAATCAAATCTTGAAATATCGGGTTTACTTGAGAAAATAACATCACTTGAAAAGTACATTACAGAATAGCTAATCAAATAAAATATCTATATATAACAGGAATATTGTAGAGTTAAAAACATATAAAATAGATTTGGATAAGTAATTTTTGCTTTGAGGTTAGAGAATTTTGAATATCAGAAACTCTTGTTATTACTTAAAGTGAAAAAGGAGAATGCAACAAAGCAAAACTATCAACTATTGTCATACCCAGGATACATTCTCATGAATATGTTAACCCCTCAACAACAATTAACAAAAGGCATGAACTATGTAAGACAGGCTGCTGCAAGGGGGTTCGATATTTGGGCTATCTTGTCAGTCCAATGTATGTTATATGATATGGATTTAACCAAGTTAAAATTCCATCAAATTTGGAGGAACCTTTAAAGTGTGTACTAAGGGTGTCGAATTAAACATTGTCGTGGAATTTGTGTGATAGGTCAACAAGAAGGAAGATTTTTTTTCCCCCCCGCATATATGTTATGCAGGATTCAAATGATTTAACTCATGGTCTCTCTGCAGAATCAGTGGAAGAAGAGAACATTCCTTAATATTTCAAAGGCAGATGCTACTCCTTGGCACAAACTGGTGAAGTATCAACATAAATTTTGTCACAACTAACCAACAAGCTGCATCAAGAGTTATTCGCTAGCCACATCACCTTAGGTCTCATAAAGTTTTTTATATCAAAAGGAGTTCATGATACCACACATGAAGAAGTTTGACTGTGCTGCACTACGTTATTTGAACTAATCATTAACATGATTCTTTTTGTCCAAGTGAGGGGCTATTGACATTGGTCGCTGTTGTGATAGTTGTATAAACTGATTGATGTAAGTATAGTTCTTTTCTGTTTTGTATAGTTGGGAAGGGAGATGTAAGCTACTAATGATTTTACGTTGTAAAAGATCATCTTACTGATTATAATGTGCCGAGGCCTTTGCTTTGTGTTCCTTTCTCCCTTTTAAAGTAAGAATTATGAAAGGAGAGAGTGACTGATGCAGTGGGATAGTGAAAGTGTGAAGAAAGGACATTCTGTCAATGGAGGTGAAAGAATTCATCTTTTAAATGTTTGAGGATGGGGAGTGACAAAAATGAGCTTTACTTAATTGTGGGTATGATTCTCCCATCTATCATTAGGGTAATATGTCGGCGACAGTCAGAACATGTATTTTGTTAAGGTTGCCAATAGTTTATGCAGATGTACTGCTTGTTGCCAAAAGCTAGTTTTAGTTCCAGGGACATTGTTGGCATGCTGTTGTAATCCAACCTTACAAATAATTATGTGCATACCTTCTAGTTGAAGTTTTACCTTGATTCAAAATGATTTCTTTACGAGTCTTCGTGAGTTATACAACAACAAAAATGCTAAGCAAACCATTGTTCTGTAGATGTTCCTTGAATGAACATGTGCATATTGGCTACCCTTCTTCACCAGTCTACATTGTAATGGAACGTCTGGCTTATAAAAGATTCCAGATTCAAAATCAGGCTACATACTTTTGTTTAACTAAGAAAAGAAAAGAGTTAAAATAAGGATCGTGTATAAAGATTGTTCATCGATGAGAACCATGTGCCCTAACTGATAATCACACAAGAAGATGAATAAAACCTTCATAAACCTACCAATTTCCTCAAGAGACATCAAAATTTTGCTTTTGTTGTCACTCCTACTTTTTTCTTCATTCTTTCCTCACATTTCCTTGTCTCCATAATATTCTTGCTATGCAACTATGGATTATTTCCTAATGTGCTCAAGAATCCATATGTTTGGTAATTTGCCAAAACAAGCACCATTCCAATTCATTCCAAAGTCAAAAGGGTCTCATAAGTCATAACTCAACACCATTTGGTCATGGCACTTAAATATATATAGTATGAGAATATTCCAGTCTCCATAAAATGACCAGAAATTAGTAGCAAGGAACTTCATCATTCTTTCCATCACCCCCTGCTTAAAAGGGAGTTGGGAATGATTGACAATCTGGGCATGAGTGAACAAACCCAAACAAGCTCTTGAGAGATGTGTGAATCATTAATCTAAAATGAAATTATAAAGCATTGCAAGGATATAGAAAATAAATAGAGTGACATGACATAGATGAGAATGAGAGAATCATCAAGCCCTTGTATGGCAAATAGAGTCCTATACCAAAAGTGGAGTGGGGGCTTAGGAATATAATCATACATGAAAGCATGGCATAATGATTGGGTATGGAGAGAATCTCAAGATATCATTTGTCATGCCATGCTTGATGGTAAAACATGTCATGCCATGCAAACGGTTTTCACTTGGTTTCATCAGAGTAGCATGGCATGATGTGATTTCAATGATAAATGACCTAGAAACATGGATACTGTTTTTGGAAAAAAAAACATTGAAGTAGAAGCACCATGTTTAGAGAAGCAATAATGGATAATTTAGAAATTTAGTAAACTATGTTATATTTTCAAATTTTGATAATATTGGATATTTTCTCAAGGTTGTTCTAAACAAAATTTGCAACGGGTGCTATGTTGAAAATATTAAAATGCGTTTTTTGAAAATTATCTTTTTACTGGGTTGTTTATCTATGTTCTTTTTATAAGGAACATAGAAGAAAAAGAAAGTACCATTAGAGGCACTTTCTTGGGCTTGTACTCCACTTTTGTTACCCAATCCTCAACTGTTAGTTCCTTCTACACATTTTTATCATGATTAAAATCTAATTAATTTTATTTGATCACTTCACCTTCTCTAATACCATTAATTGCACCAATTCTCCAAACCACCAAAATCAAATCAATTCTTGACTTCTCATCTTCTTTCATAAGTAAGAAACTTTCATAGTCAAAGCAACTCCCAACTCACTCATTTTCTTCTTCTAGATTATTCTAGAGAAATGTTCTATGAAAGACTCCACTATAAATGCCCTCATTTCCTTACATGTTGTAAGCATGAACACTCTTATCTTTGTATGTTGATCATTTATCTATTCAATAGAAATATTTATCTTTCCCCTTAT
This sequence comes from Agave tequilana, assembly GCA_038442645.1. NCBI lineage: Eukaryota > Viridiplantae > Streptophyta > Magnoliopsida > Asparagales > Asparagaceae > Agave > Agave tequilana. The sequence continues at coordinate 143,381 of JAVJIF010007833.1, forward strand.
TTTTGATGCACATCTTCTATTTAGTTGTGAGTGATTGGGTGGTCATCATCATGGGTCTCGACATCGAGCTTCTAAATAATTCCAAACTACTAGATATGCAGGACATACTTGGAGTCTTACCTTGTTGGTGAAGACTTGTGGGAGATTGCTATAGGCAAAAATCGAGTTGCTCTAGTGGATGCAAAAAAAAATACAGAGCCTTGAAAAGTGGAAGATGGTGAACGCAAAGGCGGAATTCATCTTTAAGATGAACAACTCTATCATGTCTCATAAGTTATTCGAGCACATTATAGATTGTTAGTATAAGATATTTCGGGATCTAATCATACCCTATTTCCTATCTCATATTATGACACATGTGTCTAATAAGTGCACTTAGTTGTAAAGTTCGGTGGACCTAGTACTACTCTCTTATTAGAGCCAGGGGCATTATGGAAGGCCACTAATCAAAGAGTTATATATAGAGAGGAAGTTCTCTCTGCAGTCACGTATTATTCTCCATCTATAGGAGGCTAAGTTTAACAGAGAGAAGACTCTCCATCTCGTTCTCTACAGCGGCAATCCAGATCTGGGTATACTTTGTCAATTCCCAAGAGGTATGTTTTCAAAAGTTTTCTATAGTTCATAATATTCATCATACATGATATTTAGATCAGCACATATATGTGGTTGATCCTTTTCTATGTGATATGAATTCTAACAAGTGGTATCAGAGCCTATCTATGTTATTATGTTATTGAGATCTAATCATGTATGATTATTATTAATTTGTTTGAGAACTATTATGTTAAAACTCTGAATCGAAAAAGACAGATCGAATGAAACGAGGATTGTTGAGGCATTAATTTTGAGTACCGTTGCTTTTCTTTTAGATTTTTAAACAATTTATTTTGTTTTCCTTCATCCTGCTTTTTGAAGAGGCAGCTATTATTGGGAGGATCTAGGTTATGTTTATTTTTGAAATTATTTATTGGCCTTTAGACTCAGATTTTGAGGAATTGATTGTTTTCAGATTATTGAATTGATTATTTTCGGATCATATCCCCATATGCTTTACTTATGGCATTTCAAATTAATATTTTCAAAGATAAAAATTATCCAAAGAGTCCCATGTGACAATGGATTTTGTAGACGAACACTAAATATGTAGTTTGAGTTAGGAATGAGATAAGTTCTCTTTCTTACCTTAATTGTCTTTTAGTTTAAAAATCGCTTGTAATATTATCTCTTATTTTGATAATAAATAACGAAGTTATGGATTGAGACATGTAGATTGGATAATTTTTATCCAAAAGATATGAATCCCAATGGATAGTGATTTGCTTCTACAAGAGAATGTTCTCTCTCAGGTTGGATTTTTTGAATTTACGTGAAATTATTCTAGAGTTTCATGTGAAGGATATAAAAAGATATCTTGGCAATTTAAATTATCTATTCACGAGAACTATATTTGAGTTTTATACATTATCTATTCATGAGCATTTTTAAATTGCAACAATTTTGTATTTCTTCGAGATTTTCATTAAAAAATAAATTTATTTAAGAATTTGATCTCTTTGAATCCGAATAAAGAAATTTACTAGTGATATTCATCAAATATTAAGGCACATCAAGTATTCTCCGATCATCTTTTGTGCATGCAAGTAAGATGAATTTTAAATCTCAATAAAAGAGATAAGTTTCTATTCTTTTATTAAGATATCTTCAGAAATACACATACTTCAATATTCAAATTAAAAAAAAGGCAGTGATATTTTTCAGTGTCCAAATTGTTTGTTTGAACTTCATATATGTGGCAAATTTGAAATTTTTGTTTTGCATTTTGATTGTGTATTTCAGTATTAGATGTTTCAGTATTAGATTTGGACCCTATTAGTGCTCTATTATGTGGATTATCAATCTACATTGTTTTCTTGAAAAATTATAGAGATTTTCAAAATATGATTTGTGACTGAAACATAAATGGTATTAAATAGCATATTGATTTAATATATGATACAGTTATCCCAGAGGCCTTCACCTAGTTTTGATGATGATTAACTTATGAATGTTAGTTTACTAATGATCTTGTGTTTATATAGTTTCAGTTATTGATCAAGATCTTAGTACGTGTTTAGCTTCAACAAAGGAGTTTTAGAGCTAACACATGTAGATTCAAGAACTCGCGCTTCAAGATCACATTTAGCACTCGGATGGAGTCAAACTCTTTGGATCGTGTTTGGATCGAGTCGGCTTGGAGAAGGAGTTCTACAAGAAGACTTCAGTTTGTATTTAGTTTAGTCGTGTTTAAATCTTGTGTAAGATAGACTAGTGTTGATATGCTCAAGTTTTGAAAAAATAATGAGGTTTTGTCTTCAAAACTCGATATTGTTTTAAAAGAGAACAATTCTTTGAAAAAGAAAATTGCTTTGGTTTCAAAAGAATTGGAATTTATTTTAAATAAAAATATTTCTTTGAAAAATAATTTGGTTTCTCATTCTTGTCATGATTCCATTGTTATACCCTCTATTGATAAGAATGCATGCTTCACTTCATCTTCAACAATTGAAAACGATATTTGCATATTGAAGAATTGTGTAGATTGTTTGGGCTCCACTTTGAGCCAATGTACCATGAACCACACACGATTGGAATCTATGTTTCTAAAGAAACATACTCCACATATTCATGCACACAAACCACGGCATACACATGCTCATCATGATCACACATATGATTCTATGAATATTCATGTGTACACACACATTGTGGATGTATAGGCCACCTTGTAAAGTTTTTTATGATAGAATAAATATTTCAGATTTTGCAAATAAGTTTGTTTGGGTTAGGAAAGGTGCTAAATCCCATGGACCCTAGAAAGTGTGGGTATCAAAATCCACCCCTATTGTATTTGATGTAGGTGTGGGCTCTCACTTGACGTGAAGGTTTTGGTGCCTTGATGGTAGATGCGTTTCAGCTTGATGGACACTACATTGGATGCATCACTTTCAAGGATGTTTGGTGGGAGGACCACCATGATTTGGAGACTTAGAAAATAGTTCATATGGTTTAGTAACTATCTCTAAACTCCTATTTTAGTTTACATGCTTTTACATTGATAATTTTTAGCATGTTATGATTTTAATGCTCATTATGTTAAATGCAATGTTATTAGACAAGTGATATACATAGATAGTCTTTGAGATACACCCATATTCATATGGATTAACATTTTGTGTTCTTACTATTATTTAACTACTATGTACATACTAGTTCTAAAACACGTGTATTTGGCCTAATGATCATGTTTGTTTTGTACTTCATGTGGAGATCACTTATTTAGATGTAGTTTTCTTTAAAACTTGTGTTTATACTTGTACAAGTAATGAGCTACACTTGATTATTATATATTTGTGCTTTATTGCTCATTTGTACTCATTAATGTACATGTATAACCTAGTTTAATGATTCTTCTATTTACACTTTTTTCCCTATTTTTGTATATGTTTAGCTTCATGTGTCTGTTACTTTTGTCTAAAATTAATAGATATACATGTACATCCTTGAGTCAATTGCTTTCATGTAAAATTCTATTATGGACTCATTTATATTGATATGTATGTATACCTTTAATTTCAACAAAACATACATATACATTGATGCTTGTTTAGTTTTGAGGAAAATTTTAGTTTTGATGATTTTCATGTTTTTTTGATAAAATAATTTCATGTTTATTTTGAACCTTATTTTCATGAATATGTTATTCACATGATTCTTGTACACTCACATTTCTTTTGTTTACTTATGACTTTATTTTTATGAGCATTTATGAGTTTTTATAGATTTCGAGTGTCAACTCTTGTGTATTTAGCATATTTAATGGAATATATAATTTGTTTTCATGTTTGAAGGATCTTTAACTAGTTTTTCAAAATTACTTTAATCTAGTTATTTATTCTTCATTTGGTAGTTTTTTCAATGTACAACTATTTTCAAATCTTATTTTTGAAAATTCTATCCTTTAAGGGCGGTTGGACAGGCGACCATGCCTTGTATGAAATCACCTAGAGGGGGGTGAATAGGTGATATGGCTAATCTAGAAACTAAATGCGGAAGCTAAAACAAATTTGCAACTACACTTAGTACAACCAACGAGTGTAGCCGAATTCCCGTAAAGGGCTCTGAACTAACTCCTCTTGATTCCTCTGAATAAGAGTTGAGGCGCTATATGAAGCTCTCGTGGTTAAGTACAAGTGAGGCACACACAAACAAACCAAGCATATAATATGAATGAGCAATATGAATAGATGCAAGGCACAATAATAAAGAGAGAGAGTTTAGAGACAATGGATCAAACGCAAACACAAAGATATGTTTCGAGGTTCGAGCCCCTAGCTCTACGTCCCCGCCTTCACCGAGAAGGATTTCTAATCCACTATCTTGTCCACCAAGGACTCCCACCGAGGGAACCTCCACCGAGGAGGATTTTGTACAACTGGGAGTACCGAACTCCTCTCTCAACCAATACAACCTCCACCGAGGCAAACAATCACCACCTCACACAAGAGGGGTAGGCCCTTAGCCAAACAACCACAATCCACCTCTGCCGAAGAGGGATACAAACTAACACCAACTCCACCTCACCAAGAGGGAGCGAACCAACAATCTCAACTCTACCAAAGAGGGAACAACCCAACAATGAAAGGGTTTACAACTGGTGGTATCTTTCAACCACAAACAATCTCTTTTTCCCACAAATAATGATCCTAATAGAATAAGATAGAAGATAGCTCAAGTGTGGAGAAAATCAAGAGTTTGGAAATCAAAAACTCAAAAAAAAACTCTAGGGAAAACTCTAGATAAAATAGATAATTAAGATCAAAACAATTCCCTAAGAATTTCATTTTCAAAATGATTTTCCAACTCTTTTAAAACAAAGCAAAGATCAAATCTTTTTAGCTCTAAAAACTTTTTTGAATCTTGAAACAAAACACTAGAAGGTAGGAAAATTTTGGCTCATGAAAACTTGGGCAAAATCCCAAAGAAATGGGGTTTATATAGCCCAAACCCTAAAACTAGCCGTTGGCTGAATTTGTCAGCCAGCGCGGCTGGCGGTCGACCGCCCGGTCGACCGCCAACGGTCATAAATATGACAGTTGGAGGAACCCGGTCGACCGCCCGGTCGACCACCCAAAAACAGAGAACAAAGCTCTCTGGCCGGTCGACCGACCGGTCGACCGAGCCCTGTGCCTGGCCAACGTGCACAGGTCTGTGCACGGTCGGCGACCGACTCTGGAGTCTGGTCGACCGGGCCAGTCGACCGCCAGAGCCTGGCAGGCAGCAATTTGGGTCAGAAAACTGGGTTAGAAAATATTCTAATAAATCCTATAAATCTTCTAAAATTTCACAAAATTAGTTTTATTATTTTCATGGATATATAAACATGTGATAAAAATTTCATCACAAATATCAAACATTTTGAATCATTTTTGTGTCTTACAAATTTTATCAAAAACCAAAAACTATTTTACCAAACTTGAATTTTTCAATAGGAAATCTGATTTTCCTAAAACTCATAGAAATACAAAAACATGATATTTGAACATTATTAGGCATGTTGCATATGGACATAGGTCCAATATATAAGAAACAAATATATATCATAGTTTTTGTCTTTAATTCCAAATAATGTTTTGTTAAAAATACCAAAACACTAAAACACATGAATAGGTATATCAAACTAAGTTTGTATAAGTCATCTAAGCATGTATGTATATAGAATACATCTAATATACAAAAATAAGTAAACTTGTTTTGACCTACTATTCATGAAGACCAATATCCAAAAACATAAAACTTGTGTGTGTTGTGAACTTGAGCATATCAACTATCTAATCTTTATAAATGGATCTAAACACACTAAACAATGGATAGCTAAGTCTTCTTGACGATCTTCCATCTTCAAGTCGACTCGATCCAAAACACCGTGATCCACCGAGCTTGACTCCAACGAGTGCTATGAATGATCTTGATACTCGGGCTCTGGAATCACCATGTGAAGGGCTTCAAAACTCCTTGTTGAAGCTAATCACCAATAATATCTTGGTTAATGATCTGAAACTAAATATCACAAGATTATTAGTAAACATAACTACATGAGTTAATCATCATCAAAACCAGAATGGAAGGCCTCTAGGCCAACAATCTCCCCCTTTTTGATGATGACAAAACTCATGGAGTTATATATGCATGGATTAAAGTTAAGCTTCAAAGAAGCTCCCCCTTAACTCATGCATAGCAATAAATAAACAAGCAAATAAGTATGCAATGAAGGCTCATAAACAAGCATGAAACACATATTCTTATTGTTTATTGTGATGCATGAACATAAATCCTTTTTCTAAAACATAATGCTCTGATACCAATTAAAAACATGCTCTTAATAGCAATGAAATGCTCTTGATACCAATTAAATGACAAACTAATAAATAAAAACAAAACATGCATATAAAACATGCATATAAACTCAAATACTTCTCGCCTTTTTGTCAATCATCAACAAAGGGGTCCAAGTAAAAGCAAAACAATAAATTCTTCTCCCCCTTTTGTTCGAAACAAAGAATCAACAAAAGGGTTAAAAACAATAAATGCAATGTTCTCCCCCTTTTTGTCTAAAAACAAAAATGATGTAAATAAGGGGTGACAATCAATTAAGATACCAAAAAATATGTCAAAGTAGTGCATCTTGATACCAATTGAAAGGAAACATAAAAACATTGATACCAATTTAAGAAGCAAAAGCATCTTGATACCAATTAAAACATATAAGCATCTTGATACCAATTAAAGTATTATTCTTTTTAAACATATGATACCAAATTGAAATTATTATTTTCTATCATAAAGCAAGGGAGTGGAATACAAAACAATGGTAAACCAAATACCAATTGAAAGATAAAATACGAGTTTTCTCCCCTTTATGAAATACCAATTAAAACAATGATAAAAAAAATTATTTTTCATAAGCTTAAGCATTGTCATTAAAATATCAATTGAAAACTAATCAATTGAAAACATGATGATCATTAAAACTCAAGCTTAGCATAAACAAAATATATGTATGAAAAAATTAGATACCAATCGAAATTGATACTATTTGAAGAGTAAGCATACATACATAAAAAATATATGAGTATACAAGAAATGTCAATATTGATACCAATTAAAAGAATCCAATGATACCAATTGAAACAACAAAATATCAAATGTATATCTCATATAACCTACCACCCATTTCATGTTCAAGTTAAAATGATTTTCACTATAAAGCATACATGAGCATGATCGCCCATCCAACCGCCCGTAGAAGGTAGGGGTTTTCAAAAATAGGTTTGAAAGTAAAATATGTTTGAAAACTCTACCATAACGAAGAATACCGCAACTAGTTAAATGGAAAAACTTGTAAACTAGTACGAGATCCTTCAAGTAAGGAATAAAACAAAATTTTTTCATGAAACATGAAATTCACATGATAGCCAACACTCTAAGTCAATGAAGCATAAATATGACTCATGAAAACAAACATGAGTAAACAATAAAGATGAGTGTTCAAATAAAATGTGAAAAACATAATCATGAAAGATAGACAATAAGCTCAATATTCCTTAAAACATAAAAATATGAAAAACTAAATTTTCATTAAAAACAATTCATACTCCAAGGTATATGTATGTTTTAACAAAACAAGAAGTATACATACATATCCCAAAACACAATTGAGTCCATAATAAAGATTTGCATGAAAAGCAAGTGACTCAAGGGGTATACATGTATATCTTAAAGTTTTGACAAATTAGACATATGCATGAAGTGAAAACATGATCATAAAACAAGTCCAAAATGGGAATACAAGTTTAAAATGCATGAATCATCAAAACTAGACTATACTAGCACATCTAATGGGTACAAATAAGCATTCAAGCACAAACATATAATGATCTATTTGTGGCCCACTATATGTACAAGTATATATCCTAGTCTTAATGAAAACTAACATCTAAACATGTAATCAAATCAAGAAGCACAAATCAACATAAACAAGATCATTATGCAAATCCATATGTTATTAGAACTATGATATACATAATAGCTAAACAAAGGTGAGAACACAAAAAATAATGGTCCATATAAAACATGGGTGTCTCAAATAACTAAACATGTATATCACTAATCTAAATCACATAGCATAATCATAATGAGCATTAAAACATAACATGCTATAAATCAATGACATCGAAAGCATGCAAATATAAACGGGAGTTAGAGATCGATACCAAAACCGATGAGGGCACCTCTCTAGTTATCCAAACCAAGGTGGTCCTCACCAAACTTACCTTGAAAGTGATGCATCCAAATAGTCTCCATGAAGCTCGGAACGCATCCACTCTAAGGTACCGCAACTCTCACGTCATGCGAGAGCCCACACCTACATCAAATACAATAGGGGTGGTCTTTGGTACCCACATCTTTTTGGGTCCATGGAGGTTAGCATCTTTCCTAACCCAAACAAATTTATTTGCTAAATTACAAACATGTATACGATCAAAACAAAATTTAGCAAGGTGGCCCTTACGTCCACAATGTGTACAAGTGTACACATGAGCATACATGTGATAGGTGTGACCGTGAGGAGCATGTGTATGTCGTGTATGGTGTGCATGCATAGGTGGAACTTGTTTCTTTGAGCAAGGATTCCAAGCGTGTATGGTTCATGGCACAAAGGCTCAAAGTGGAGCCCAAACAATCAATATTCTTCTTAATCAATTTTATCATTTTTAATTAAGAAAGAAGTGTGACATGCAATGGGTGTACTAGGTGAAGCATGGCAAACATGTGCATCCATAGCATTTTTCAAAGATTCATTTTTCTTTAAACAAACATCTAAATCTTTAAATAGAAATAATTTTGTTTTTCAAAGAATTATTTTCTTTTACTACAAAATCAACTTTGAAGATAATTTTTCATTTTTCTTCAAAATATCATTGCAATCATTTTACTTTTCAAACAATCATTTTCCTTTAGGGCAAATCAAGTCTAGATTTCAATGAATCCCTTTCATTTGAAATCTCCTCTTTCTCTTGCAAAACCAAATTAAGTCTAGAAAGTATATTTTTATTTTCATTGTTAAGGCCTAGACTTTTCTTTTTCAACAAATTATATTTTTCAATTAATTTTCACAAACTATAGATAGTTCTTCATTCAAAGCATTTGGATTAACATAATCATCACATGAAGAACTAGCATCATTAGCATCTAATGAGATTCGATTGTACCTCAAGGGAGTCATTCCCTTGGATCATGTAGCATTGAGATTCGGATTCTCCACTAGATTCTCCTCTTGTTGGATTTGCAATTGAAGCTTAGAGGTGGAGGTGGTCAACTTGTTCCACACTACAAAGGCGGAATCAAGGTTAGAAACAAGCATAAGATAATCTTTAGATAGCGTGCTTCTAATAGCTTCAAGGGCTTGTGCATTGGCCCCTATATGATTGCGGTTATCAAGATAGCATTTCTTGGTAGCGGCAAGGAAAACATGCAAGCCTAGGGTTTTTAGGTAGATGGACATCTTATATTTCACACGTCAATGTTGGAGACATCAAACATGGGAGGTGACAAGCAATCCATGAGTGTGTGCAAACAAGATATATGTGCAAATGCAAATGATAGATTAGCTAAGTCCAAGATCACACTCCTAGGTGGTTAAACCTAAGTATCAGGAGCGTAGGCTCTGATACAATTGAAATCACCTAGAGGGGGTGAATAGGTGATATGGCTAATCTAGAAACTAAATGCGAAAGCTAAAACAAATTTGCAACTACACTTAGTACAACCAACGAGTGTAGCCGAATTCCCGTGAAGGGCTCTGGACTAACTCCTCTTGATTCCTCTGAATAAGAGTTGAGGTGCTATATGAAGCTCTCGTGGTTAGTACAAGTGAGGCACACACAAACAAACCAAGATATAATATGAATGAGCAATATGAATAGATGCAAGGCACAATAATAAGAGAGAGAGTTTAGAGACAATGGATCAAACGCAAACACAAAGATATATGTTTCGAGGTTCGAGCCCTAGCTACGTCCCCGCCTTCACCGAGAAGGATTTCTAACCCACTATCTTGTCCATCGAGGACTCCCACCGAGGGAACCTCCACCGAGGAGGATTTTGTACAACCGGGAGTACCGAACTCCTCTCTCTACCAATACAACCTCCACCGAGGCAAACAATCACCACCTCACACAAGAGGGGTAGGCCCTTAGCCAAACAACCACAATCCACCTCTACCGAA